>JAULBM010307806.1:0-14327 GCA_032357055.1 Geukensia granosissima | reverse complement strand
AGGTCAACATAGTCACCAAATTTAGAGTTATTCAGTGAAAGGACATCATCTATATAGCGGAACGTGAAACCAAAAGGTTGAGCCAAATTTCTCTTTTCTCTGTAGAAGGCTCTGTATGAAGTCAGCTTCATACGAATAAAGGAATATATCGGCGTGAAGTGGTCCACAGAAGTTCCCCATTGGAATGCCGACAGTGTGTTGAAACACACGCCCGCCAAACATTACATTAATGTTGTCAATAAAGAAATCTAGAATTCCGCAAATGTCAACTTCTGGGTACTTTTTGTAAGAATCAGAGTGGTTAACAACAAAATAAGGTTTGTCCCTCCCTAGAACCAAATATACAAGTTGGAGAAATCTAATGTTTTGATGCTATTACAAGATGTAAGGGACCTTGATTTGGAGCATTCTAATAGATTTTTGAAATACTAGTATTTGAGAATCAACATTTCAATCACGCAACTTCTAGAAAACTTGTTTCACAGTAACTCTGGAGCACATTTTTAATGCTAATAAAATAACTGTCAGTAACTTAGTTTCTTGGAGCAATTGGCAGACCCTGGAATGTAACGTTGCTTGTAAGAACACTTGTGAAGCTTTGGAATCCAGTAAAGTAAAGAAGATCGAATTCCCCTTTTAAGTTGAAATTTTAAAAGAAGACAAAACTGACCGATGATTGTCTTGTTATTTCCCCACTATCTTCAGTTTTGGTATGGACTCCGAATTATTGTTAAGGACGTAATCTAAGACCTGTAGAAGTTTAGTTTCGAATGTTATTTGATGGATGGCTGTCTCATGGACCATAATGCCACATCTTTTTGTTTATATTTCTAGATCTTGCAGTGTACATTGCACCGGAATTCCTAAAAGAAGCATGGAATGCCTCCTTATAAAGCACTCTCATCGTCGTTTTACAAGTTTCTATTGTCGTTTTATCAGGTGGATTTTGTTGTAATTGTCATATTTGTATTGTTCTTTGTGTGACTTGCCTTTGTGATAACAATTCATGTGGTAACTACCCGTCATAATACTTACTTTAACTGAAATGTTTGTTGTGAAGCTTTCTTTTTCACGCGAACATGAATTATGTTGACTGAGCAAGAATGCGTTCTTAACTGACTTTTTGTACTTTTCTGTCGTAAATAAAATATTGAAATCTGTACTTATTGTTCTGTATCATACACACAAGGAACTGTATAACCTGAGTTAAAACTTTTCTGTCCATTCGTTAAAAAGATTCAAGGCCTTATAAGTTTTTCTCTAACGACATAAACTTAAGAGCTGCATTTGCTTTGGCATGTAGTTCATTTTTGAGTTAATTTCTATTAATTTGTATGATGGTTGAATATTGTTTTAGATGCTTTTCTTATTGCTGTAATAAAAGCTAAACTTCAGCAGCTGGTTAAATATTATTTTAATTACATTATGTTTAATAGCAATATTTAACACAAAGGGAAAGAGCATTGATATCATTTTATCGTTAATTAAATGCAATTAATGATGATGTTAATTTTAGTATTTACATGTATATATTTTAAGTTATTTGATACACCTACGTGCATCATTGAAATGTTTAGCAAATGTACCTATTTCACCTATTACATGTTACAGTTTATAATTATGTTCTTATAAAAAATTTCGAAGCTAATGGGGACAAACATCGCCCAATAGAGTTTTTATTCTTTATTCACATGCCATTTATCTAGTATATGTTTTCATGTTCACGTTTTTTTTGCATTAAAACCTGTTAAATTGTTCATTAGCTGCTAAATAAAGAAAAAGATGATGTGGTCTATGCGTCAATCATCCAAAACGTGTAAATAACAGACATCTAAAGGTTCAACTGAGGCCTTCGATAATTGTAACATAGCCAAACATACTACAAGGCTCCAACAATAAAATTGTGATGAGATTCAAATGTTACATATATTAACCAGAGAAGTGTACAATGCAAAACATATCATTTTTAAACAAAAAAAACATCCACTGGATTAAAGTTTTCTGGTTAAGGACAGGTACATCATACAGTATGTGGTGGGGTTGAACATGTTGTGAGTACTCAACTCTTCCTTAACCTGAAACAGTTGTGTGACAAAACAACATAAAAACAAACTTTAACAAACGTAAACAAACATGCATAATTTTTAAGTTTTTATATCGAACATAGAACGCAAATAATAAAAAACAAGACGTACCTATCTCGAAAAAGAACTAGGTGTTTCTAAAAGCTAATCCTATTTCAAAATATGAACACTGTTAATAATAAATCTGGTTGTCTTTAGCTAAGACATCAATCAAACACATCTGGCAGAATGGATTGTGTTAAAATTTTCAAGATTTATTTACCAAGAAGAAGAGGATGGACGTTCCCGGGAAGAACGAAAAAATATGCAATAGTGAATAAATTACCTAAATTTTCCAGATTTATGTTACTTTGGTAATTTTGTATTTTAAAAAATCATATCTCTTATCGTATATTTTAGTTTTGATTTAACTTGTGAAACAGCAATATTTAAATCCAGAAAACAACAACTGCTGTCCTATTTAGCCTTTTTTACAGTAAGTTCTTTGGGGCAAATTTTCGAAATAAACTTTTCCGATTACGACGAAAAGTAAGGAATTGACATAAATGTTACGCAGACAGCGTTACACCTTATCAAGCACAAGAGAAAAGCCAGAGGTTTTCAACAAGAGGGAAATCTCGCTCCTCGCGACCACGTCTTTATAAACTACGACAGTGTGAATGTTGACAGACAAAATAACCGAGCGTATATGTATATATCAATGAAAGAAGATTGAAAAAAAATGGAACGTACATAACACAATTGACACAAGTCTTGACAAAACGCGGCGGGATTACAAAGTTTTGTTGGATTAAAACCCTCTCCTTTTCCTTGCCGTTTAAAGTGACAAAAATAAAATAAATCATTATACACATATTGTAAAAATCATACAAGAAAGCGCACAATGTACTTAGATTTACATCATACGCATTTGGATGTTTGCGCTTAATAGTCTCTGTGTTTTTAACAAGATTTCCAACATTTTGACTGCGAGCACTTCTGACAAATTGTCACTCGGCGAGATAGTCATTCATAAGAAAAGTACCCAAACAAACTTCAAAATCAAAAAGAAGTAAAAGAGAGACGTTTGTAATTTACACGTTTTTATATTTTTTTATAAAGGTAATTCCTAGTAAATACTCACAGTTTACTGAAAGCAAGGTCTGTATGCTTGTTAGGATGTCAAAGATTTCTACAAACCTTTCCAAATGCGACTATATCGGACACACTCTTTACAACAACAAAAATTTTTACAATCAATCTTATATGAATTTGAGTCATTTCAGTATATATAACATTTGACATAATGTATTTAATTTTATCATGAACTATATACAGCTATACTATGACGGCAGTCTCTTTCAAAATTGATTGTAAATGCCATTTTTTAAAACTTTTCATGGATATTGTATTTTGCATTGCAACCTATCTTATCTTGTCAAGATTTTTGTAACAAAAGTGGACATAATCTTTATAGATATTCTTATGTTCCCATGTTTATAGAATTAATGACCTTATATTCATTCATAGCATTATAAGCTTGCTTTCTGTAAATTACATGTATTTACTATGTATAGAAAGCTGCACCTTTTATTTGCATTTTTATTCATTGTATCCTGGTCCTTTTATATGTAAATTGTATGATTTTGTTTGATTTTGACAGTTTGTCTTTAACTGGGCCTTTTTTAAAACATTGTCATCGAGGAAAGGGGATATCTTATCCAGAAAACCAGTGTTAACCATCACCTGTTGCATGCGCCTGTCCCACGTCAGGACGTGTGGCCATTGGGTTGTCTTAAACCATATTTATTTTCGGTATCTCGATTTCCATTGAACACGTACTTTTTTTAAATTTTAATCGGAATGGTTTAGAGCTCGTCATCGTGAGTTGAGTTCAACTATTGTTGAATGCATTTCGACATAGATTTAAGCCTTAAAACGCTGAAGTTAATGATTATGGATTGATAGATCAATTGAATGGTGCTTAACGTCCAGCAGCAACTTTTTCATGCATATAAGGACTGCCGTATAAATGATGAGTGATGTTGGATGAGCCCTGCTTTGAACTAGATTGACACGCGTAGTCGAATATCGTGCTAGCTCACGAAAGCAACAGTCCACAGGCAGACACTTTACCCAGACACATTATTCTGATTCTGACCGTCTCTGCTATTACTTCTAAATGCTGCGTGCTAAGCAGAGAAGCAGCAACTACCAATTTTAATGTCTTTGGTTTGATCCGACAGGGGATCGAACCCACGACCTTCTGCACTCAAGGCGAGCATGATAACCATTACAGCAACGAGATGGTCAATGATAATGGAAATTTTTAAGTTCAGCAGTGTGTGTTTCTTAAAACAGGTGTTTGTAATTTATATTTTTTGGAAGGTTGTCTCATAGACAAACATAATACTTCATTTTATGGTAGTAGAAAAACAATAATTCCATAATTATTAAAGAAAGGTTGAACAATTTCTGAACGATGTAAATGGTTTGTTAAACAATAAAACTTTCAGTTTTTAACAACAATTTATTTTTTAAAAACAAAATCATAAATAAATACGAAAATGCCTTAAGCATCTTCATTTTCAACAAAAAAAGTCAATGGCGATGTCACGCTTTAACACGTTCAAGTATAACAAAAAACACTTAAGTATAAACATTTATACAATCAATAGTCAAATTCATGCATTTTAAGTTTAAAAAATCCCACAATATGTAGATAAAAATTTCTTTTGTCTTATATATTATTATCAACAAAATATCACAGTAAATGACTAACTTCTTATTGCTTTTAAATTTCAAAAGTCTTGAAATATGTAAACTTTCCATGTATAATATTATCAACAAACAAAACATTAATCTCAGTATATGGTTAATTCTTATAAAAACGTTTACATTATCCTAAACACATTTAGGTTCTTGTAAAATATTAATAACACAAACAAATACTGCGTAACAAGGAAATCAGAAATCTATATTGTATACCAAGGTGACAATTTGCCACCAAATACAAATTTAAATAAAATAAAAACAATAAAACTTTCTGTTTTTAACAACATCTTGGAACATACTCTTTCACAAAATATCTAACAACATATTGGGATCACGTTATATTTAGTCGAGTTGGTTTTGATTCTGTAGCGTTTGAAACTAAGGAAATATATTTTATCAATAAAATATTTTGATTTATTTCAATTAGAATTAAAATACACCTTTCAGAGAAATAACTCGATCAATTCTTTCACAAATTTTGTTTTTATTTTGCAAAGTTTCTGAAGAGAAGCGCTGGTATTATCAATAATAAGATGTTTATATTATGGATATCATAGGTAAATATTCTTATAATCATTCAATGACAAATTACCAATGTGCATTAGAGACATGTTATGATATGATACATGTCTCCCCAATATGATATATTTTGATAATTGGATGAATTGATGAGACAAAATATCACAAGCGACACTCCATTGTTGAAGGCCATAATGGGACCTGTAGAAGTTAAAATTCTACTGTCACTTGGTGGGTGGCTGTCTCATGGACAATCATGCCACATCTCCTATTTTTATACTTATATTCTACAAGAAAACTCAAAATTAACTGCAATGTTGAAATTAAGAAAATAGACACCCAATCAAAATTAATTCATAACAGATTTCTTGATCGGTGTCATCAAACTAGTTCACGGTAAAACAAGAACATGACGGACTCAAAGACAAACAAATAACAGACTCAACAAATAAATAAATTTACAATGCTGTCAAGCAGAGACCAATGACCACTAACTTCTTCCTTCTATAAAATAAAATGCTATTTTGCGGTTTTTAAACACAAAATGCTAAATTTGGATTCAGTGTTAACAATATTGCACAATAGACAATTCAAAATGAGTTATCTTCATATAGATACAGAAAACCTATAAAAAAAAGTAAGGATTTTTGACAGAAAAACAACTGAAAAAAATATCTAAATAAAATGGAATGTGACAAGTGGATAAACACAGCAACATGGAAATAACATAAACATTAATATGGACCAACAAAAAGCTATCTGGTTAACTCAAGAGTTTTGAAAAGGCAAGAAGTTACTACATGTATATTTTTAAAGACACCCAACATCTTACTTACATGTATCTATATTTTATTAAAAATTAATAGCTAAACCAAATGACTTAAAAAGAAAACAACTAAGAACAAAGAAAAAATAATAATGCCCGAATAATCGAAATGGCATGCTCTAATATAATTTTACTCCCACTTACAACAAGTCAAGAACAAGGTGTTACACAAGTAAGAATAATCCTAGTACATTTGAAAGGTCACCATAGGGTACGTCTGGTATTTCCGGATAAACTGTATAGCTAATACAACAATATTCGATAAATTACAAATTATTACTTTACTCGCGAAATTGCACTGTTCAAAGATAACTTATCCTACTGAACTAAGCCCTTTTACTTTTTATTATATGGACAGGTAGCCGTTTCTGTCTTAATTCGCCCAACTAACATTACCTCTCAGTTTTCTGTCAACAACTGATATTTATAGAACTGAGGCTAAATGCTTTGTTTTCATCTGACAATGCATGTGTTCTTTAATCGACCGACATTTCGTAGGTGTTTTGGGGATTTTCTATCTGGATTTCCATATCATCACATGGAATTTCATTCACTTTCTGTATAGTTTTCTTACAAAACTGGTAAGTAACTGCTGTACAAAACGTATGGCTAACGATGTTACTTGTTGTTCGTATTCTGTCCCTAAAAGGAAATTCGAATGTTTTAATAAATAACATTTTTAATGTTGAAAGGAAATAGATAAATTCGGTCAGGAACACATTTCATACAACTTAAACATCATTGTTGAAGACCTTTAGATTATAAAGTATTTGCATCTTTTATGTTGAGCTGTGGTACAGTCTACATGTTATTGACTCCTTATTTGGACAGTGGAATTCAAACAAATATTTTTCACAATATAATTCACTTAATTAATCATTAGTTCAATAAATTTCTTTATTCATGGTAATTTACAAAAGTCCTCTGAGTTTTATTAATTGTTACTTGCGTTTTGAACTGCAAAACTGTTTTCATTTCTTAAGGTTTTAAATTTTCTTTTAATACCCAGAAAACTTGCTTTTCACCAAATGGGAAGGTCAAGCAACAAAATTATAAAAAAAAACCTTTCCCATTAGGAGACTTGGCCTTGTCTCCCCCGTAACACACTCAGACAGGATATCACATCAATTCTGACATTTTGATAATATTCAACTGAATAATCACAGCAATTATTCATAACCTTTCATCTAATAATATTGTAAATGATTACTTACAAATACCATTCAACGGCAAACAGCAAGGATATCTGACCAACAGGAATATTCAAAGAGGTCAAAACCATTACCAGGGTAACTATACTGGAACTAGGTATAGATGGTAATGCAAGAGTGGCTAATCCAGTTAAAATGCTGTAATAAAAATAATAAAAATCAATAAGAAATCAAGCTGTTTTTCTCCGATTGACTTTAACCCGGATATTAGTGTAAGGATTCCACGGCGGGTGTTGCGCGCAAGACAGGTGATGCTTACCATTCATAATACCTGATCACACGCCTGTTTATATGTGAGTTCGTGGATTCCTTCCGGATTTGACACAAATTGACACCGATTTTGACATTAAGGAATCCACGACGGGTGTTGCGTTCAAGACAGGTGATGCTTAACCTTCACGAGCACCGGATCACAATTCTATTTCTAAGGGAGTTCGTAGAGCCTTTGTTTTGGTTTTATCTTTTAGTTTGTTTCAAATTTTTTATTGAATAGTAGTTATAACTAGTTTGTATTTTTCTCAAGTAGGTTAGTCTCTTACAATTAACTATGTTATATGTGTATTTTAGATAAAAGAAATGTTGCTTACATGTACCATACATAGTAAATACGTGATATTCTATACTGATGGTACTAATGATGCGAATAGTCAAATCGTTCAATGGTTAATGGCATATTTCAAAAATATAACCTATCTATGAGTAGGTTCAGTAGAAAATTTATTCAACATTGGTAATTTTTGTATTTTAGAACTATAGTTGTATATGGATGTTCTGATCAAGATTATTAACCCTTAATGATACTGACTATGGAAGGGAAATCAAAGATAACTGCAATGTAAAAACATTTTATTCCTAAGTAATGCACAATCTCCCATGTATTTAGTTTTTATATATATTTCTTTTAATACGCATAAATTTTGATAAATGAAATTACTCAAAATTAATGAAATCTGGCATTAAAACGCCAATAAATATACTATGTTGAAATATATGAATTAGAAATTAGTGTTGTCTCCCCTAGTAAAGATAACATTGTTACTAAGTTAAATAGTTTGTTGTGATTTCATATGTAATAAAGGCAGACATTAAAAGTTTGGTTTAGAGAATTAAAGGTCGATAGACATGGCACGGATGAAAATGAGCAATGTTGAGCCTACGAAACTACCGTTGGTAAACTCAGGTGATAATGAGGTATAAACAGTCACTGTCTTTTAGAAGGCATACGCCGCATTGCCAATTTTCAATCTGATAATAGACAATGTTATGGACAAATTCAAGTCAAGATTTTTCTGAAAAATTGTGCAACATTATTTGAAGAAAATTGTAGGGATAACAATCATTATGATTGACTTACCATATAACTATGTAATCTCCTACTGACAGGCTTGTTCCGGAAATATTTGAAATAAAAATGGCTGCCGTGGATATATAGAATGCACTTCCATCTGCATTTAATGTCACACAAAACGGTATAACAAATCGACTAACTCTTTTGTCTATTTTGTTTTTTACTTCACATGCATTTAACATTTCAGGGATAGCAACAGCTCTATGAAATAAAAAAAGAATCTTTCAAAAAGACGACAAAACACGTCCAGCAGCAAATGTTAATCGTCCTTTAATTTTTAAAGGTAGATAACTCTAAGTAATCAAATAAATATCTAATTTCCTCAAATTATAAAAGAGTGAAGTTTATAGAAAAACTTAAGTCATAGAGTTTGCCAACATTAAACTATCGTTTCATATGTTGCCACTAGAACAATGCCACTGCCTCCTAGTAATTGGTTATGATTAAAACAAGAAAATACTGAAAGAAATTGGCTCCATATGAACAAGAAGTGATTTCGATTTAACCGGTGTTTTGCAATCCTGCTAAATACACAACGTACTATTTTATACTGTTTGAAATTGATCTTTGATTGTATTTGCAGTTAAATCGACTTACGTGCTAGTTGTGGCAAGACCAATCATCCATGGACGGGCAATACTCATCAAAAACGCATATGGATTTCTTCGTGTAAAAACGAACAAAATTAGAGGTAGAATAATCAATTGCTGTATCGCAATCCCTGTCGTGACTGTGACAACAAACATTCCTAACTGTTGAAAGACAGATTCAATCTCTGATATACTAGCTATAGATACTGCTATCAAACTTGTAATTCCTATCGGTGTTAGCCTAAAATAAATATGTAATATATCATTTCAATAGGAATTGATCAGGATGTGCATTATGGTTCCACTATTTATTAAAAAAAATTCAAGATGCAAATTGGACGTTAAGCAACCAACAACCAGCGAAATATCAATATCACATACGACAACGGATTCCTGCCTTATGTCGTTTCTTCGAATTTGTTTCTAAAGAGCAGCATTGACTGTAACTTATCACCTGCTTTGACTTGGTAAAAACGAAATAGTCAATACGATTTTTTAAGAGTGGCGTTAACATTTGCTTAAATTGGTCAAAATTTGCTTCTATAAAATATAACTTAATTATCTGGACTTTAAGCTTAAAAAATTCAGACATAATTCAGATATGGATTGTGTCTTTCTAACTTACATTTTATATTCTCTTTTTAATAACAGCTTTAATACTAATAGTTGGTTCCTTGAGAAAAAATGTGCAGAGTTCTTGCACTGTAAGATGTTCATGTTAAACTCTAATTCAGAGGCCTCAGACTCATAACAAATCTGCTTAATACCTGTGTATCTAGATTTATTTCCAGAGGGTAAACTTGTTTCTAGGATTTATGACAAAAGGGATGATTTTACCGTTCCTATTCTAAACTATCAGATTTATGTAGCAATATCCCAGCTGCTTCACCTGCCTACTGGGTTAATGTGTCGGAGTTGATTTGATACTATTGTATCTGTTTCAAATATCACGATTTTCTGAGGAAAGCATTGATGTTGTGTAAATTACTACAATAAAGATATGTCCAATCGAGGTCGAAATCGTAGATTTTATGGTTGTCACCGCGAATTGGTACATTCCTATGGTATCATTGTATTGTAGCTAATTGTTCGCTTGTTAACGGTAATTCAACAAGGTCTAATAGATATGTGTCATCAACCGGTATTATCTACATAGAATGCTTCTTTATTTTCGATAAATATAATATTTTTGTACAAATTCCTTATCATACTGAAGAGACTAAGAAAAAGCGGTCGTCGACTAGACTCTTTTATTGAGCACTTATGAAATCTTCTTAGCAGGAAATATTTTTGTTACTTTCCACATTTCGAAGTAATTCAGACACCACTTCATGTGAAATGCTAATATCATTACCTTTTAGGAACTCTGAACCCAACAATAAAAGTCCCATTTTTCACAAATCTCTATCAACTTGATGTAATAACAGAAAAACATTACGTATTCAATACTAATAAATACGTGCAAGTCTGAATCATGTTTTAGCTTAAACAAAACTTACCATAAAAACCATCGTAATATCAGAAGGATGACTTCCATTCCTCCAGTAAAGAAACCAGTGAAAACTTTTGCCTTGTCCTTTAATCTACTTGATGCAATACCAATGAATGTACAAACGACAATCAAACCTGTAGAAATAAAATATTGAATAGTAAAATACATAACAATAAGTTCAAAATTTTAGTTATTTATTTTTGTTTGACCAAGCTGAAACAGTGGTCAAAACAAGATAAACTGTGTGGGTAAAACTCAAAAACATACAACTGCTTCCCCATCCAAGTTCGATAAATTGAATAATCTGTTCTTTGAATGAGCCGAGTTTAATTATCTACCTATATATGCATAATTATTTATACTTTAGTTTCTTATATTGATTCCCGTCTCCATGCAAATCCATTAGACACTTTCTAATGGATTTGCATGGAGACGGGAATCAATATGTTTTATACGGGGATGTATAAAAAGGGAATAGGAAACGACCTGGAAAGGAGATCGCATTATCCCTTACCGGATTACCATTTGCCAATTGTTTGTCATTGTTTCGCATGAGCTCCTAAAATAACGGAGAGGCTTTGAACTGTTTCGAATAAAGTAGATGTGCTTGCTGCTGGATTTGGTTCCCTATTTCCTAACAGCATAAACCAATTTACGATATTTACACAACATCGTGAAAATTGCATTTTCTTCATCTGTTTACACAAATTAAAACACCTTGTATTACTGTGTAATACAATATTTTTGCGAGAACCTTCCTCTATCAGGACAATAATTTCTTTTTACATGAATATAAATAGTACTCAAGAGAAAATGGATACTAATGACTAAGTATAAATTGAATTTTTATCTACAAAATTTCTTATCATACACAGTATTCTTTTTAAATAAGGATATAAAATACAACAGAATACGTTACATAAATGTAGAATGAATGATGGATATATGAGTGTTTAACTACTTCCGTATTAACAATGTAGTAATTTTGTTTGTATAGAATGTTACCTCTTGAATTTAGGATACATTTACACATGAAGTCCATTTTTCAATATATAAATTAAGAAAACTTTTATTTATAAAATTGCATCTGATCATCAGAAAATAGTGTTGGAATTATTGACGGCAAAAACTTACATTTATAATGTTGATAAAAGTTATCAAAGAACGGAACAATCAGCAGAACATATATTTAAGAAATACACAACCTGTGGTCACTACTTTTACAGAATAAATTGTTCTATTCTGGGGTTGACCATTTCACTTTTAATCTTTTGGAAGGTTAGATTTTTTATCTCAGTCAAATTTTTCACTTGCTTTGTTAAAAAGAAATTTTTCCTTCTAAAATCTGGTAGGCCAGGTTATATTTTTTTTCAAAAGATCAACTCAGTTAGATTATTTTTTCCAAAATCCGACAAAAAATTCAAAACAATGCCGTCCAAAAAGAATGCAAAATTGCTCGTTCATTCAATAAAGAGACACATTATCTCTCGTACTTAGAACATTTGTTTCTCAGGTATAAGAGTCTTAGAAGACGCATTATCCCTCGTACCTGAACATTTGTTCCTCCGGTATAAAAAACGTAGAAGGCACATTATCCCTCGTACCGTGAACATTTTTACTTCAAGTATAAGAGACTTATAAGGCACATTATCCCTCGTACCGTGAACATTTGTTCCCTAAGAATGATGCAATATCGCTCCTACCTAGAACATTTGTTCCTCCAGTATCTTTTACAGTTTTAGTTAGTTTTCTGACAGCGTCTACTACAGTCCCGTTTGTTGTGTTTCTCTCCACGTTTAGTATACTAACTGTATTTTCTGTTTGTGACTGTGAAAATGTTGCCTTTATTAAATTGTCAGGAAAAATGTTCCTGGAATATAAAACCATAATAATGTCATTTATTCACTTGGTGATTTCAACTCTTTAGCCTTTTCAAAAAATAACGTAATAGAAGTATCCCTCGTGGTAATCAAATCACTTAAAAAATATAAAATAAATTACCTTTGTATAAAGCTTTTTATGCAATGCTTCGGATTTAGACATTGTCTGTACGTCTTTTTTCAAACAACGAATGGTTTTTTCATGTTTTTTTATGGCACTTAAGTTTAAATAATGAATCCGATAAACGGACCTTTTATACCATGGCCATTATCACATATTTTGAGAATATATTTACCTCATAATTTAAAAAAGAGATATCGACTCGCTACAATAAGTGAGATAAACAAAAACGTACATGTATGAAAATGAAGAAAAGGATACTCATTAACAAACGTTGATGTTAATAGTAATTAGTTTTTCATGAAAGAACGATTCAAACATTTGCCATTCATACCTTAGCAGGTCAGCAAAAATATCTTGGGTTTCCATCAATGCAGTTTCTTTAGTTCCTGCCGACATCACAGCCCCAAAACCTGCAAATTAAAGCACTGAAAATAAGGAAAGGGTTCGAAAAGTAGAGCACTAAGTAGTTGTTCCTGCCGTCGGATTTGGCTTCCCATTCCGACTTGTTTGAATTTGAGTACTTTATTAATAATATCTTGATCTCTGACTTCCCACGTTTTGGTTCTAATGATACTGATGAGAGGTGACGCCTTGAAATATTATACATAAACATACCCAAAATATTCCATATTTATTCAACATTGGTAATTTTGTATTATGTGAACACTGTCAAACATTTTAAAACAAAATATGGATTTCTACTTTATAAATTTTTAAAATATTCTTTTAATTTTGATTTTTCTCGAAGTTGCCAAATGTCATAAAAGAGAATATTGTGTAATTAGGAAAGTCTATACCACATAAAAACTTTCGTTCATCTAGCACTGTTTTATCGTATAGATATATATATTGAAATAAATAAAAATGAAAAACAAGAGGTAAGAACTTTATACAAATCTTATTAAAGACACTGAAACAAAAAAAAAAAAAAAAAACGAGAAGGCAAAATAACCCCACAGTTAGTTAAAAGCAAAGAAAAAATTTCTGTACAAAACGATTGGCAACATGAACTCCTTGGAAACAATACAACCATATTAATAATGATCACCGCATCCAGGCCTTTAATTTAATTATTTTTTTTAATTTAAATTTTTTAGTAATTTAGCATCTTAAATTTAGTTAATAACTTCAAATGAGATAGTGACACTTACCGGGTTTCAAAATGAGACACAATATTACTCCAAGTACACAAGCTAGAAAATTGGTCAGAAAGATATAAACAAATGAAACAGCACTAATCTTTCCGTTAGATTTCGGATCTAATGCGGCACTTCCTAGAAAACAAAAAAATCATCAGTTTATTAATTACTTTTCCGTTTTCTTTTGTGGTTTTTTTAACGTATTTAAAATGCTTTTTGCGAATAATTTTATACTGTTTGGACAACTATCTGTACCCACAAAGTTTAAAACAGATATAATAATTAAAGTTTAAATATAAACAAAGGTAATTCCTTCTTATATTACATGTATGAGTAGTTTTTGCATCTTATATTACATTA
>JAULBM010307795.1:0-14330 GCA_032357055.1 Geukensia granosissima | reverse complement strand
GTTTTGTTCTTTACCCGCCCTTACTGTAAATTTCTAGGTGCAAGTCTAGGTAAGAAGCTGACCTTTCTGTTTCTGTAGTATCTTTGATTTCAAGTTCAATGGGATACATTTTGTACATGAGGTCAACATAGTCACCAAATTTAGTTCAATTAATTGACCTCATAGTTTGTAAAAATACTTCGCTTTTTGGACTTATTTTTTGAAAAAAAAAGAATTTTTACCAATAAAAGTTTGAAATATTTTTTCCTAAGAAAATAAAACTGTATATGGATTATATGAAGTTCAGCAAGAATTTAACCCCTATAGTCTGGTAAGGTTGCTCTTAACCTAGTACTTTATAATAAACAGAAAAATTTGAATATTTACTTAACTCCACCAAAAATTCAGTGATATATGTTTTACCAATAAAGTTTATATACAATTGTTAAATACAATATTAATTACCATGAAAAATACGCCAAGAACAAGATATTTTTTCCTATACCAAAATTAAGCAATACAAGTCAATTATTTTATATAAACTTATAATTACTCCTGATTTTTTCAGGTTTTTGCCATGTGAAAATTTTAAATATATATATATACAACAAAGCATTGTTTCTTCAGTGGTTCAATTTTATAGTTTTCATTTAAATACAATTAAACATGAAACCTTTACATTAAAAGGGGGATCCAATAATGACAAGATTCATATTTTGAAATAATTGCCAATATCCCCATTATAAAAAAGCTACATTATTCTCATATGCACTGTAATAAAAAGCTGCTAAAATCTACATGGTTTTGAACGAATCTTCATTGAGAACTGAAGTGTTCGTAACAAAATGCATCGTGAATCATCTTCATTGTCTTGAGACGTCTGAGACACTATTGTCACTTTAAACATGCCAAATAGTGTCAAGTCTTTAAGACAAAAATATCTCACGATCTCTCAAGACACTGAGTGTGTCACTATGTGATTTAGCTAAATACAAGTAGCATGATAAAGTATTCCCCACTTATGAGGATTCTTTATCTTCCATAGCCCATTTCTTTTCGAGCTTAGTCTACTTCAGTATTTCGTATATTATGTTTCTTAGCTAAAACATCCATTCGGACCCTTAACATGTCGGAAACATTATGGTACAGTGATATGACTTTTAGATTTTTGTTTTGTCTGAAATGACTACGAATGCGTGAACTCTTGCTTTTATTTAATATTCCGTGGGCTAGGTAGGTCTACCTTGCACCTCCCCACCAGGACTCATCCTCACCAACTTTTTTTAATTCGAAATTTTACCCTTTTTCATATTTTAAATGTTAACAAGCATAATATTGGGATGCTTTTAGGTTATACTGTGTTTTTTGTACCCGTTGTGTTATTTTTGCCTATTTTCGTTTCACAGGTAATTTAAAGATCACGAACGTTTAATAACATGTAAACATGCATTAATCCGTACAAATATAGTATTGCTGGAAAGATAAATGTATGACCTTTTGAAAACATGTCAATTTTTTCTAATTTAATTGACTATCAAAAAAGTTATAGCCCTATAGCCATACCCTTACCTAAATTTCCGGAAAACTAATTTTTTTGCCTTTCAACTATCATACTGAAATCTGTATGAAGTTTTGATGCATTTTTTGTCAATGATTAAATAAATTATGGACGTTTATTAAATCTTATAACCCCTATGTTGTTTATTTTCGTTATTTTAATACCAAAAATTATGAAAAACCAAGATTTTTAAAATTTCAGATTTTTTCGGTTTTTTCCGTCACTTAACTTATTTATAAAACAATGAAAATTAAATACATTCATCATATAACATTTTTGAATGCATTTAAGCAATAAAAACAGCACCTTGGGCAATGAAAATACTGAATAGTGCAGTAAAGGAAACTTAGGTAACATTTTGTAAAAATTTGTAATTCGTAAATCATTTTTCGAAAATCAAGAAGAAATCCGGTCTTATATATCTGTTAACGCTAAAATTTTGTTTCATTTGTTCATTTTCTAGCAATTGACACTTTTTAAAAAACACATATTAGGTTACTTTGATATACAATAATTTTGAGTTGAACAACAATTTAGCAAAGGTTTCTTTGGCTTATAAGATGCCTAATATATAGAACTATTCAAATAAACCAAGTTTATGATGAAGCAGCTAATTAATTCGTGCCATTACAAAAATGGAGAAAAACGGAAAAAATCTGAAATTTTATAATTCTTGGTTTTTCATGATTTTTGGTATCAAAATAACAAAAATGAACAACATAGGGGTTATAAAATTTAATAAAGGTTCATAATTTATCAAATCATTCACAAAAATTGCATCAAAACTTCATACAGACTTCAGTACAAGAGTTGAAAGGCAAAAAAAAAGTTTTCCTGAAATTTGGGTAGGGGTAAGGCTAGAATGTTGCTATAACTTTTTTGATTGTCAATTAAATTTAAAAAGAAGACATGTTTTGAAAAGCTCATATAATTACCTTTCCAGAAATACCATATTTGTATGGATTAATGCATGTTTACATGTTATGAAACGTCCGTGAACTTTTAATTACTTGTGAAAAGAAAATAGGCAAAAATAACATGTTGGGGTACAAAAAACACAATATAACCTAAAAGCATCCCAATATTATGCTTTTTAACAGATAAAATATGAAAAAGGGTATGATTACGAATTAAAAAAGTTGGTGAGGAAAAGTCCGGGGGGGGGTACATGGTAGGACTACCTAGCCCACCGCCTATAATCTTCTCAACTAAGTCCTCTTCTGAAATAATATACCTCTGTTATTGGTCAAAAACAAAGAGAAATCAAGTGGGCATCGTTTAGGACTCATGTGGTATGTGTTACCAGACGTGTAAGTTCGACATTTTGCTCCATTTCATCATTTAATAATGATGCCAATGGTCACGATGTACTTGGAAGGTTGAGATGTTTGATCTTGACTTTTTTCCAAAATTCATAACGGATGAAAATTCAATTCTAGGAAAAATTTACGTTACTTGTGGTCCTTGCTGTTGAGGTAAATTTCTCTATTAAAACGTCATGACCAGTGAAGTGAAATACAATACTAAACATACATCATTTGATTCTATTTCGTTGATATGGTGTATAAACAAACTTCAAAGACTGCATCTGCATGTAACTGGACTAGTTCAGTTTTACACTGTGCAACCGCATGTTTGTTGTTCAATTTTTATATAAACTATCCCACAGACTCACAGTGTGCATTGCACTACTGCGTGCTCACATTCGCCTAGGGGTTACTTCAGAATCCGACAACAGACATATACCATAATAAGGGACCGTCCATTAATGGTCGATCCCTAAACTGCAAAAGTGATAACACCAATCTCCCCGTATTCATTCGACTTTGTGTAAAGTAATTGTATTGACCTAGGAATTCCTTAATATACCAACGGAAAAAAGAAACTTTGGCTACATTAAATGGTATTTTTTATATAAAACAGGGAAGCTAAATACAAATTTTTTGAAAAGTTAGAGCTTTATGACCATTTCAAATGTCAGAAGAAATTCAGATATTCGTTTACCTTCAAAATGACCTTTTAAATGCGACACATGGATTTTTTTTAATTTTGCTGAAATACGATGAAAAGTTCATTAATTAATATCTATACATCAATATTTGTGTCAACATGATGAATTGTCATTTTTGGGGTAAAAAATTGTTTTTCAAATCTCGTTAACTTTAATTTGAAATAAAAAATTAAGATTACCAAAAAATCTATTAGTGTTAATTGCCTAAATCTTCGGTAAAAATTTCCAATAAATCTCAGAATAAATAAAGTTTTAATAAAAAAGAAAACGAGCAATTGAAAATAACATGTAATGGAATTTGCATCCAGATGCACAGTTTCTTCTTTATAAAGATAGTACAATAAGGTGGTAAAATTCTATCAGAAGATTTTGTAATGTCACTTTTGAATTATGTCTCTTATATAGAAAATAATAAATAATCTTACGATATTGTCGACCAATAAATACAGTGTCAATTGGCGCTATCCTTTTGCCACTTTTAATATATTTGTAATATTTTGAAAATTCATCAGATTTTTCTCCCTTATAGTAAGTTGTTCAAATCTATCTTTGACAAGAAAATGAAAATCTACATATCGAATGAACCTCCATTTTTTTAGATGTCTTGAGACATTTTTGTGTTTTTAAATATGTCTTCAAACATGATATCTGTCTATTATACATGTTTAAAGACTCATTTGTGTCTCAAGATGTTTCCAGTCACTGAGGTTCATTCCTTATATATTATTCCTTTTAATAACTTCAAGTCTTTATCTTAAAATATTCAGTTGAAATGAAAAACTAACATTCATATTTTTCTGTCAAAGATGATTTGAAAAATATACTAATAAAATGATGCTCCACTCTGTAACTGCAGTCAATTTCTTATTGAACTAAGGCTTGGTCCAGTGTTAAAATTTACACTTTGAAGATCAGATTGGTACATCGTGCCCCCATGGTTGTTTCTTATGTCGAGTGGTCTGTAAAGTTGGATAAATTCGTTAGTAAGCTGTATCAAAGGATTTTCCGTATTTTCTTGACCCACTTCATTGTGAAAATGACAAGATTCTGAAATAAAAATATACAATTATTTGTTAATTTTATGACTTAGATAACGTTACATTGATAAACTTATTATAGAGTTCCACGACGGGTGCAAAAGACTTAAAGAGCACCTGATCCCACTCCTGTTTTGACCTTTTGTCCGTTTGTTTTCTTTAATTTTTTGTTTTTTTTTTTCAATTTTGACCTGTCTTTTTGAAACATGCACTTTTGATCTCTCACATGGGTTCTACACTGGACTTATTAACTTGTTACTTATTGTGCTTGAAAAACGTTTATTTTCATTGTGCTCTCCAAAATATATATTCTGGTCTCTTTAATTTTGTATCCATTGGCATTATATCTATCAACAACTACCTGATTCCGCAACTAATGATTTTTAAACTTTGGATATTACACGCCTCGGATTTTATTATTCGCCTTCAGAAAAAAAGAGTGTATTCTTTAGTTTAATGGTCAATGTCACAGTTGTTTTCAATAATATTCGCAGAACAAAAACTACTTTTCTGTTGTTTGGTCCGCCTTATGACAAAAAGTCAATTCAATAAAATAGGTATTCGATTATTTTTATTACTGTCATGACGTCAACACCGTTGCTGATTGACTGTAAGTTCACGCGGCCACCAATGTTTATAAAATTAAAGTCCAACAGTTTTTTAATCTTACTGGTCCTACAGTGTCATTTGCACGACATCGAAATTGTTTTAAATGTGAAAATACTAAGAAATTATTTAATTTAATACGATTTTGATAAAGATCGCACAAAATGAAAAAACGAAACTTTGTGCAATTTTAGATATATCAAGTACTAATGTTATGTTAAAATACATTCCTGATTCATTCTTGTTAAAAAATTAAATGTGTTAAGTCGAAATAATGTCAATTATATAAGTTGTAAATTAGTAAAAGACGGTTATGAAGCAACATTTCCACTACAAATTGTTGGTGGTTTATAAAATCCTAAATATCGGCCAAATCTGGGGCTTACCTTACCTCGTCCTTAACAAGATTTCGAAGATATCAAACGGGCAGACAGAAATTGTTAAATCAGAAGAAAGACAAGTGGGCAACAAAAAAGAAACGAAAACAAACAAATCCACCTACCATTACGAAAAGGCTGAACGACTGCGACTTTCATTACAGAGATATCAGAGTCGGACAGCAGATTTGTCGACCCTTCTTTGTCTATATCTAATATAGCAGAAGGTTCAAGATTTTCTTCGTCACTCTTGCTTGGACCTTGAAAATAAAGCAATGAATATGTGTTGACCTAGGATTTCCATTAATCCATTTTTTTAAAAAAAATTAATTTTTGTGTTAAATACTTTGCTATATATATATATACAAAATACCTCTATCCCTGTAACTGTTCATTATGGCCTAGACCACAGGAAAAAAATATTTTGCATTGTAGCTAAAATAAATATGCTGTCTCCTGCCAGAAAAATATCCACTCCCTAATTTTAGTAGTGAAGACCTATGAGACAGGGAACAGCAGGTTACATTTCTTTTCCGCATGAAAGGGAAACTATTTTATTTTCTTTTCAAAAAATATTTTCTCATAGAAAAGTTATGCAATCTTATCTTAACAAAATGAAAATGAAAATTGTTGTTACCTAATAGTTTGCAGATACATTCATAGAATTTGCAATTAATAACATTAAATTTTGGAAATATGGGTTCATGTGTTCTAAAAGAAGTGTTCTTTATATACCAGTAAGCATCTGAATATACAGTCTTGGGTACATGCATGACGTCATTGCATAACCAGCTTAAGTTTTATCTTTGAGCAAAATGTTAAAAGATTAATCATCTCATGTAAGTATGTTACCTGCATTTACCAATTTTATAACATACTTTGAAAAATCGGTTTTTATTTGCTAGTTCTCGAGAGCATTAAACAATTTCCTGTCCTTAATCTTTAATTTTGTCATTTTTCTTACTCCTAAATTCTTCGTGCTTAGTGGAGAATAGGCAAATATCAATTTTTAATTCTTTGGTTAAAAACTGTCGGGGATCGACCCCATGAGCTTCTGCACTAGAGGCGAGTATAATTACACAACCGAGGCGGTCTTTTTCGTTTCTGTATTTAAAGCTGCAATAACAAAATCCTACTATCTTTACCAGGTAAAAATATTTACAAAGATCACCGTTATAATATTCAAATCTGCTTAACTATTTCCGTCCAGACCAAATAAATTACTAACCAGATCGGTTGAAACCTTAAGAAATGTATCGATAAGATCTGTAGGAAACAATTAATGAAAATGTTACCTTTACGAAGTTTTTTCATCACAATGAAGCATGCAACGAATATCAACAGTACACACACAAAGACAAACACTGTTATGACCAATCTGTAAGTATAAAGATAATGAATGTTTTGAAATAATACACTCTTATTTTGAAAAATCGTAGAAAATTGGTTTAATTTAAGAGGTGAGATTTTAATAAAGTATTTTTTGTCTTGTATTTGTCTTGTCTAGGATATGGAATAAATGTTAGGATCAAAGACTTTGCCGCACATCAACAAGAAGCTGTCAAAATTTTCAAAGTAAAGTCTCCAAAAGGCCTTCAACTTTCAACATTAGCATTTAGATCAACAACATAATGTGGCAAACAAGTCATGGAATTTCTCATCAATGAAATATTGCGTTTTGTATCTGTCTTTTACACATAAATATGAAAATTCATCACCTTTAAGGTTTTGCTCTTGACAACAAGGTGGCCACATTGTTGTTTACGCCATTATTAGTTTAATGTTTTTTTCTGAAATATTATAGTAATTTATTCGTACCACACTCATCTCATATAACAAGAAATGTCGGTGAAATAGTTAGACATTTGCTGAAAAGTCACCACAATTATTTTTTTCATCTGAACTATAACATATTAGCTTACTTTTCAATCTGTAGTCCATCATTTTCTACAATTAGATTCTTTGCGTCACTATCTGAAAGTCGTACATAGCCATAAGTGAACAAGAAATGCAAAATTATTGTATCAGTTTTTTCAAGAGAAGTTACTGTCTTCTGAGATAGTTAAGCGGATCGGTCTTCGTTTATTATCAAAACTGGTCACGGGGAAATACTTTGACGGGGGCGGATCTAGGGCGGTTCAAGGGCCCCCTTTTGAAAATGTAAAAATAATTTTAGAACTTGGTTTGCACTTATGTACGAGAATGTATCGGCATGCCCCCTTTCCAAATGTAGGATCCACTTATGTACGAGTATGTGCTGGCAAGTGGGCTCCCTTTTCAAAAATTCTGGATCCGCCTCCGTTTGGTAAATCATTACAAGTGGAATGTACACAAAAGGACAACAATTTGGAACACAGCAGGTGTAATATCTATCGAAACTTATGACGTCACAGTGAGTTCTCCTTGGAAGTTTCTACACTTAAGATAAATCTCAGACTTAAGAAGTTTTGTGAAAACAATGGCAGAAAATCACAAAAATCTCCTGAACTACCACAAAACGTAAAAGGATTCATACCTTTATTTTCCAAAAATGAATTGTTTATGTAGTTTTCTTCCGGTCTCGGATCCATCATCTCACTGTTCCATCTGTTTGAAGAAAGCATGAAACTTCGCATATATTGTTAAGTTAAACAATCATTCCTTCTGAAAGTTTGTTCAATAAAATCTGATGAGGAACTCTTACAAGAACAGAAAATGAGGGAAACTAATTTTAAAAGAAATTTTATATATCACATGGTAAACTCCCTGGTTTATAACTAGGTTGTTCCCTGAGAGAAGACATTTTCATTTAATGTATTCGGTATTGATACATATTCTAAAATGAGTTGACTGAAGAGCACATTGAGTACCATCTTAATTGACAGATCAAGCAATTGTATCAGCACTTGTCATGATTACTTAGGCAATATCTCTCCAATAATGTGCGTTGCGAATATACAGCTAATAATTCATCATGTTACAAAGAGCAGTCCATATAAAAGTAAAAACTCACGATACACTTTGCATTGCGTGCATGTTAAAGAGGTTAGCTAGATTGTTTGATATTTTCAAGACGTTTGCACGTTAAGACATGTGCAATTTGTTTATCCGTTAATTTCATAAAAATACATCCACGGATATTTTTAGTGGGACTTTACTTTCTTACCTTTTTGTTAGCATTCCATCATTCTGTGCCGTCAGATTTCTTGTAATATTACCTAAAAGTCACATAATATCTGTCATAACGTGAAATAATGAAAGAAATGAATGAACAATACGTTTACACTAGAAACTATATCATCATAAATCCTCGTCTTGATTTTGATGAATTGGCGTTAACAACTTTACTGTCGGGCAACTTATACAGATTTTGTTAGATCTCTTTGCACGTGTCTATCTAAATTAGAGTCATCACTCCGGAAGTTTTTGGTCGCCATAATAATTTGGTTGACCGGTAAGAAATATCCATTTCACAAATGACAATTGATAGCTCTCCACTGTCGTGAATACAAATCCGTTCCTTTATCGGTTGTGACTAACATCGATTATGACGATACACTGGCTTTGTCAACTGAGTAAAATGACCGGTGCCACTAATGGAGCAGGAGTTGCTTACCCTTACTGGGTACCTGAACTTACCCTGGTTTTTGTAGGGTTCGTGTTACTTCAGATTTAGTTTTCAGTGTTGAATTGTGTGTTCTATGTTTGTCTTTCGTTCATTTTGTTGACCATGGTTTTGTCTGTCTTCCGATATCACGATTTCTGTCTGCCCCTTTGGTATCTTCGAATTCATTTTTGTTGACCTTACCCGCATTTGTGTCCTTTAATGTGCCGTCGATATCTAGCGAAAAATTCAGCGCAAACCGGTGCATGAGGCGTTCTTGAACTTACGATGAGATGCGAGTTTTATTCCGTTTGAATGGCCTCACCGTGACTTTGAGATAAAGAACTGCTATCAAGGCGTTGTTCCTTTGCTTGAAATTTACTTTTGTGTCGTGAATATTTACACCATATTCTTTCTTTTTATTTAGTCAGAAATCTGAACTTTACAAGATAATCAAATGCCAAACGTTAACATAAGCAGTGCAATAGTAACTATTTATGAGTTGTTGGACATGGTAATGGACGAAAAGGTGAAAGGATTTGAAAAGGGAGACGAAATTCAGTAGGAAAAATGTGATAGAAGGCAATTATTTAATCATTTTGTTTGGGCGATAAAAGAGGAGAGAGAAAGGACTGTCTCCACACATTTGCCAAATTTTTCATATGAAAGGATCAAATTACAACAATTAGCAAACCGCATTAATATCAAACACTGAGTCAATCAAGAAACGTTTCCAAAAGAAATTCGAACAAATATATATGAGAATATTGTTATTATTTAATGCATTACTTAAAATGGTGCAATTTATCTTTGTGCTTTTTAATGTAACAAAATGCATGCCTTGAGTTTTCAGCACAGGTATGATTACAAGATTTTCCTCTGGCTTCAGATCATTCATCTCAGCCGCCAATCTGTTTGAAGTAAAAATTTTAAAAATCATTGAATTATTAAATCAAGAAGATTTCTTGGTTTAAAATCCAATTAAAATCGAAAGATTTGAAGTATCCTTGGTATAAATTATTTAAATTATTAAACAAGTCTTTCAGACTGACACACTTTCCAGATTTATGAAAGTTAGCAAATGCAACTCCTGTATGCAAAGATAAAAGAGACAAAGACTTACCGGTATTTCAAATTAAAGACCAATCTCACTTTTTCACATATCGGCAAAATAATTTAAAAAAATTATATTTTAATATATATATTAACTTTCTTAAAACACACCTCTTATTAACAAAATGTTAATCCGACTTCATGCCAAGGTGACTCAACCAGTTACTTAGTTCAATACATGATTTTGCTAAAGCCATAGATGAAGGTAATGAAGTAAGGATAATATTTTGCGACATAAGCAAAGCTTTTGGCCGAGTTTGGCATAGGGTACTTTTATTAAAATTAAAACAATTTGGTATAAATGATAACCTGTTAAAATGGTTCTAAATTTATCTGTCACACAGATGCCTGCAAAATGTAATTAACGGTGAAATCTCCGACAAAACAAATGTGCAAGCAGGTGTACCCCAAGGTTCAAAATTAGGTCCTATATTATTCCTTATCTATAAAAACGATTTAGGGGAAATCAAACCTATTTTCGGACGATACATTTATTTATTCAATTGTTGACAACTATGAGTACAAAGGAACTGAACATTGAAAATATTAATTTGTGGTCAAACAAATGGTTAGTTAAATTCAATCCCGACAAAATAGAAATAATGACAATATCTAAAAAAAACTTTGCAAACAATACAACCACCCTGTTGATATTGACATGCTTCTTTTTAGAAATTAAAAATTCAAATTAAAAAGATCCCAATAACAAACAGTTTACTTCTCTTTTATTCGGCCACTAATGGAATATGCAGATATAGTGTGGGACAATTTACCCACGTGCTTATTTCAATCTCTTATAAACTTACAACTTGAGGCTGCGCTGTAACTGGGGGTAATAGACTAACTGTACGAAGATATTGGCTGGGAAACGCTCCAGGCTAGACATAATAAGCTAAAGTTATTAAAATTTCATGACATTATCATAAAAATACCCCGGACTACCTGTATTCACTTGTTCCACCAAATATTTCTGATACCAATCAATATAACACCCGTTGCCCTAGCAACACATTGGAAATAAACTGTAGGACATCCTGTTATCAATATTCTTTTTTACCATATACGATAAAACTGTCGAGCAAAATTCCCTTAGAAATACGATTTAATTCTTCTAAGTACAACTTTAAACATCATTAAAAAATATTTTAGAAACAAAGAAGTTTTCAACTATATGGCTCAGGACGGATTCAAGTATTAATTGCACATTTTCTGTTGAAATGTAGTAAACTTAAGCATAATTTATACCTAAAAAGTTTAACCTAAACTCGTTTCTGTTCATGGCAGTATTAAAAATACAGATAACTTTCTATTGCGATGTCGAAACTATTTACAAGAACGATTTAAAACAATATTTTACTTGGAAATATCAATGCAAATTGCCTGATAAATGGTAACATTACCAAAGTGATGATGTAACTGAATATATTTTATATATTGTATATGGTTACGGGATATATTGAAAAGACAAAACGTTTTGGCTAGTAGTGGTAAAAGTTGTTTTACTTTGTTCAGCAATTTTAAGTTAGGAGTTGGGATGACAGTCTGCTATTTTCCTACTTTACCGTATTCATACGTAAAACTATATGATTTTTTCTCCTTTTCTCCTCTTGAAATTCTCTCATTTCCTTCACGTTTTATTACATTTCATTGTGTATCATTATTAAGTCACTGTATTAATTATTTTGAACATGGAGACAGATTTATTATATATATATATAAGTTTTTGTAAAAACTTGTTTCTGAATCTTCTGCCATTTTTGTGTGCTGTGTTATATGTTGTTTATTATGTAAGAAAATATTGTTTAAACTAATAAAAAACTGTAAAACCCACTTCATATTTAAAAGAATAATAAACGTCTTTAATAATGAGTTCGGCTCCTCTTACCATTAATCTCTCATAGGTCTGTTCCAAGTCAGGAATTGCTGTCATAGGCTGATATTTGTGTAATATGTTTTGTTACATGTATATTTTATATTAATAGGTAAGGGCATAATAATTTTTTTCATATACACGTTTTATTCTGGTGTTTTAAAGCTTTCCAAGAGGAGTGGTCTTCCTTCCTTGTTAAAGGCTGCTTGTAGAGACCTCTAGAAAATTCCCTTTGCTTTTTTCGTAGTTGGAGTGCAGTCTTTCAGACATTTATCTTTTTCATTTGATAGAAGTAATATTAGATTTAGAATACTGACATTAAACATTTTATTTTTTAACCCGTTTCTTTTCTAATTTTATTTTTCTCTAAACATTTAAGCTACAATTTCATAAGCGCAGCTCATGTTAGCATTCATTTGTGAAAATTAATAAAATTTATGAATATCTTACCTTTCAGGTAAACAGGAACCATTTAGACCTAGTTTTTCTCCGTTGGGACATTTTCCTTTGAATTTTTCACATTTACAGCTGTCAAAGCCAATAAAGTTATTATCAGTGTCACATATGCATGGGAGATTACAACCAGACCTAGGTAGGTAGTTTACTCTTCTTGCACCTGTATATAAAAGATCAAAAACACACATTAAACAAGTTGTTTTTCACTGTTAGAAACCGCCCATATCTAACTTAAAGGGGTAGGCTACAGTTAGTTGATGGGGATTATATTTTTGGACGTTCAATGTTGTATTAATTTTAATTCATACTCGTTGTTAATTTTTTATACAAAAATAAATCAAACAATTATTACATGTATGTGAGAATGGCTTGTCAAGAAAGTTTACCAGGAGAAATGTTAAAAAACCTTCAGGAAAAACAAAGCATCGACCCTTTCAATTAAAGTTTTGACCAATCAGAAAAAAAGAAATCACTGTGACGTCCACGTAATTGAACTGATTGGTTAGGTAAATGCAAACTTTTATAAAATTTCACATAGATGCTTCAGGCCAAGCTTCAATTGATCTTGCGTAGTAGTTGCAGAGGAGAAGATAATTGCTAAAGTCAAAGAACTGATGACGAATGCCAAATTATGACAAAAGCATAAATAATAATTCAGTCTGTTGAGCTAATAAAGAAGTGTCATGTATTATAAAATATGATTTACAATAAATATTAACAGATATTAAACAAATGTCTACTACATAATAGTTCTAAAGAATGACTACTGCTATCAAAGGAATTTACTTCAACAAGTTGAACTGGTTTAAAACACATACTACGTTCAGATTTACTCGTTTGAAACTAGTGGCTCTTATGAGCCTGTTGTCGCCCGTTGTCTAAAGTAGGCAGATTATGGTGAACTTATTTACATTGGACGCTCACCAACCGGTTTGACCCCGCCACATACTTATGTGTCTGTCCCAAGCCAGGAACCTGTAGTCCAGATGTTGTCGGTGTTTTATTAGTCATTTATTTTTATATGTTCACATTTTGCATTAGATTAGATCGATTTTCGTGTTTTATGTATAGTTTCACATTTTGTATTTCGGGGCCTTTTACAGCTTCCGTTATGGTATGGACTTCATTATTGAAGGCTATAATAGGACCTGTAGAAGTTTAAATTCTACTGTCATTTGGTGGGAGGCTATCTCATGGGCAATCATGCCACATCTCCTATATTTATATTATTGACATTAAACAACCCTATGAGTTAAAATCTGAAAGGTATGTGCCACATTACCATTGCACAATATATTGTTTCAAATAAACAGGTAGTTTAAATTCCATACCCTAATATACACCAAGATCGACTATGATACCCACCTTGGTTGCAAGAAAAGGTTACGGATAAAATATGATAAAAATAAATAAGAAATCACCACCAAATTATGAGTTTAATTCCTACATTGCTATACAGCATGTAGTATTTAGCTCACCTGGCCCAAAGGGCCATGTGAGCTCTTGTCATCAATTTGCGTCCGTCGTCGTCGGCGTCGTCGGTGTCGTCTGTTAGCTTTTCACATTTTCATTTTCTTCTCTGAAACCACTAATTAGATTTCAACCAAACTTGGCAGAAATGTTACACAGGCAGTCCTTTACCAGATTTGTGAAATTGGTGCCAATCGGAAATTCAACATGGCCGCCAGGGCTAATTATGTGTTCTGATTGGTCCAAATTTCAAACATCTTCTTGTCAGAA
>JAULBM010307784.1:0-14330 GCA_032357055.1 Geukensia granosissima | reverse complement strand
ACCTAAGCATGAAAACTTGACCCTAGTCAATGGACCATGAAATTGAGGTCAAGGACAAAAGACATATGCCAGACTGATATGTACTCCTTATGATGCATAAGCATATCCAATATTATTGACCTGCCATGTATAGTTATTGAGAAATGGATCTAAGCAAGAAAACTTGACGCTGAGTGTGTTAAAGTCACTGAACCATGCAAGTTAGGTCAATGACAAAGGTCAAATGATTAATCAACAATTTCGTAAGACCAACTATATGTACACCAAATTGGGTCCTCCTAGGTTTTAAAGTTGCAAAGATATAGAGGCTTCAAAAAAACTAATGCCGCCGCCAGAAAGTAACGCCTATGTCTCGCTTTCGCGACTTCGTCGCAGGAGAGACAAAAATTACAATACAGCAGTAATAAATATGGCAAGTAATGTTTCTGTTTGCAGTCAAGAGCACACTCTGTGTCATTTCTGAGTTTTTAGTTTTGTGCTAGAACCGACCTGTTAGTAACTCTGTCTTTAAACTTGCTAATGGAATTTAACATGAAAACTAACTTTTTTTTCTGAAAAGCAACAATTGATTTTTTTACATAATTTTTTTTAAGTTTCGGAAAAGCAATACCAATTTTCAGAAGAGCAAGTCTTTGAAGTAGGTGTGTTTTGGATGAATGACAATGTCAGTATTTACCCATCTATTAGAAATATTTACCACAGTTTGGGGTTTTAATTGGATCAATGATTTTGTAGGAATCTACAACAGTTTAAGGATTGTTTGATAGACAGGTAATATGACTATTTACCACAGTTTGGGGTAGGTCTATTGGATCAATAAAGGTGTCTTGATTACTGTCTTCTGAGATTACATCAGCTTCTAAAGGCTTTGAATTATCTGCAATAAAAACATAAGTGTGGACACCAAAATGTCTTGCTTGTATAACCAGCTTTGAAACTGTAAACATGTGGACATAACCAGTCTTATTTAATAATCTTTTGTAAACCATCAGTAATATTTAGAGCAAATTTCCCTTTATTCAATTCACTTGAAATAAGATGATATGTTGGATTTTAAAAAGAGGATGTAGGGTATTTATTAGCTCTTTGACCTTGAAGGTGAACATTAGCCATTTAACTGATCTCCTTAGGAAACTGCCAAGTCACATGATCATCATTTGAATGATCCTATTGTCAGCTTTATTAACAGATGTTAAAAGTCATGGAAGTTCAGTTGTACTTTAACAACTGTCAACAAAGATGACAATAGATGATCAACTATACAATGATCATATTTAACATATAATCATTTTGTAAGTGAAACAGGTATAAGGAAATTTAATGACTGATGTGCTCCTCAAACTTAACCTAAGGTATTGAGCTATTGAGAAATGGAATTCAATGTGATAATATGTAGCAAATCTTACAATGTTACTCAACCATGCAATTGAGGTCAATTGATTGATGGATTGACAATCATACCACATCTCCTTTTTCTATATCATGAAGATATTTTAACTTAACATTTTTACTTGATAGGTATTTCATGGTGCAAAAATTGGTCTGATGTTTTTGTGCACTGTATATAAAAATCTTCAAAATTGAAATTGTATCTAATACTGTATCAAATTTAAGAATTTCTTAGTATTTTTACATTTAAAGCAATTTCTATGTGTCATAAGACTGTTGTTGAATCAATTAAACTAAAAAAACTGTTGGAATTTCTTTTAATAAACATTATTCAATACAAAAGATATAAAATAACAGATATAAGCCCCTTTTCATTTGTTTGCAAAATTCTTGGGACAAAAATGTACCGACCCTTATCAATTCTATAAATCAAAATCCCATAAATAAACTGATCACAGTGTTTCAATATCATTAAAATTTTACCTAAATGGTAATAATAAAACAAATTCTTTGATAATTCATGTTTTTATGATAAAATAGCTGATGAAGAAAAGTTTGATAATGATTTTGCTATAGCATTACAGTAATAACAGCATAGATTTAATCTTTTCATGAATCCACCATCCACAAAAAGACAATCTCTATGGGCATAAGTAGAAATTTTCATTATTTCTTTTATCATTCCTACCTTCCTCTGTCTCTTGTTCATCTGATTTCTTCGTCTGTAACAGGGCAGCTTCTTTTTCTAACTTTTCCCTGTAAAATAATATATATTCTTTAAAAATCATGATAATTGGGTCAATGTTTCTACAGAAAGTAAGTTCAAGGTTTGATTTAAAAATTTGAATAGAATGTTATCTTAAAGAACCCTCACTTATTAATTTCAATGTGGCATATTTTCCACACATTCTCTTGACAAGGTGCATCAGATAATGCCATGCAATAGAATAAGAAAGACAACCATGTCTCAATCAGAGATAAAACTTGAGAACATAACACTTATTATACATGCCTTTTTAACAGAGATTTTCAAAATATTAAGTTTTTGCATGTTATACAAAAGAACTGTTATCCTCTCTGATAACTTTATTTTAAATATGCTGAATAATCACCTGTATTTCATATAAAAAATAAACAAGGCCAAATTAAATGAGAATAAAATTTGGCAGTATCATTTTCTCATAAATGGATTTGTTTGAATGATTACCTTGGTTGATTGAACTCAGAAAATAAGCTGCCAAGACTATCGTTTTTTTCTCCAAAATATTCTATTAGGTAGAAAAGGTAATTATTGCAATGTATAAAACACTCTGATACATGTAGTAACAAAGTCAACTTTCCTGCCTTACTTTTGCAACTGTTCCCATATTTCTGGTAGTTTGTCATCCCATTGTCCAGATTTAATACTTTCTAATTCTCTTTTTAGTTGCCTGTAAATTCAGTGCATAAACATCAAATATACATGATATTAAAATTAACTGTAGCTTGCATTTTAAGTGTTTATCACCAAAATTAAATATTTCTCAGTACTTCCAATCTACCTATAAATATAGGTAAAAATATCTTGAATTTTATTTTGGCATAAATCAAATTAATACACCTATAATACTAATATTCAACATAATTTTTGAATTTCATACATTAACTGTTACCCTAGAAAACTAATAAATTCAGCAATTCAAATTTTTAATTTAATGTTGTAAGTGAAAATTGCTTGAATAAAACTGAAATCATACTTGTATCTCTGTTGATATTCAACAACTTGTTTCTTCAGTTCCTCGGCCCGGTCTACTGCTAACTGTCGAATAATCTGTAACTGTGGTGTTTCTATTTCACCTCGATCACCACGCTTTCTCCTTTAAATTGGAAAAAAACTTGAGATATAGGCCATTTCCATATAATGGTATCTATGTTCTAATATTATCACAACATGATCACAGATTGCTTATTCTTTGATCTACTTGACATGAATGTGTTAATTTTGTTATGTTTGATACTAAATGCCAAATCACTGCTACAGTGAAACTGTTCTTACTGATAACCTTTTAAAACAAATAAATATACATGTACAACAATTCATAAATACATATGTTTAAAATTTTCATTTTTTAATAATTTTTTTTCCTTTTAGATAATGTCAGTGAAACCTGTCCAACCCTATATAAATCTGAAACCTGAAGCTGAACATATCTACCAGACCAGAAATATAATAATTAATGTTAGTTTTACCTGTGTAAACTGAACATCTGTCTAATTGAAATAAAACTTTCCCACAAATATTCAGTTCTGACAAGTGTGAATGTCAATTATTCAAACAAACAGAATAACTCTACATTAATTTCTTGTGTCAGAAAAGAGATGAAATCTTACTTGGGTGTTTCAACCTTTTCCAACAGGTCTGTATATTGTAAGGCACAGTTCTAAAATAAAAAAAAAATAATGAATCTAAATAGAACAAAAAGAACAAAAACACAAATTTCTTCTTAGAGAGTCAAAATGTGTTTTAAAACTATACATTATTAGCATCCAATAAACTTTGTGGGGTAACTTGTACATCACTTTATATTAATATCATACATAATAAATTGCCTCTTGTTACAGTATAATACAGTCGGAGTGTACTACAAAAGATGTTTCGCTTTTAGTAGGATTTACACGATGCTATGGTGAAATGCAATTTTAAAAGTAAGAGTAGACTCTACCGATGCTCTCTAATAAATCTGAAATCTTCACTTTCATCAAGATACTACTTATATTTGTTACTAAACTGTTCACATTCAACCTATTACTCCTTAATGCTGAATTCTATCTGACAAAGCCTTAATACTAATATGCTATCATAAATATAATACCCTTTGTGAAAACCATTCTGATGGTCTGCTCTGCTCTCCAAATGGCTTGATAGCTCTGCTCACTGACACCCTAAAAACAAGCAGAATTCCAAATGTGTAGCAGAAATAAACATGTATGGATGAATTTCTGTGATGATTATACAACATGTAATAGAAAAACAAAGGGCCAGACAAAAGGGGACAAGCAAACAGACATAGAAAATGTTAAATGTACAAAGCATATAAGAAAATATGTGATATATGACATTAAAATTAGTTATATATCAACAGAATTATATCTTAATAAAATTAATCTCTTAGTTTCAACAATTATGTTATTTCAAAGATTTTGTAGATAAAAAAATATATGTTCTATAATTTGACTTGTTTATGATGATGCAAACAAACTACTCCTGATTTACAATATATTACCAATTTTGATCTCCACTTCTCAAAACAGAACATGCAAGAGCTAACTTTTCTCTTGTTGACCATGTGTCTAATGGTCCATGAAGCTTAAATTCTGCAAAAAATAAAATAGATAATGATTAAGCAGTCACTACATGTACATATTTTATTTCTAATCTATTAATACCATAATCACATGTATATTTGTCAAAGGACAAGGTTATAGACAATGCTCCTTTTGGCCAAGTTCTGTAATGTTTCAAAAGTAGTAAATTTGACTAGAATTGTAGCAAAAGCAATATTCTATAAAAGTGATGGCTTTTTGAAGCCCATTGAATTATTTAAATGTTGCTTTTAACTACAAAGATTATCAATAAATGCTTTTAATATGATAAGTGGAGACAAGTTGTTTTTTTGCATCTGTTTTTAGTTCAGAAAACATACAGTGCACTTGAGGTCAATCACAATTTCTGCTTACATGTAATTTTCAAAAGTGTCATGAAAATTGCATAATTCTTGGTTTTCAAGAACAAAATGAGGGTTTTGGGATCAGAATGTTATGGTGATAAGACTTTCTTTTAATCTAGCACATTTTATAGCTTAATCCTGGCATAGCACTGTGTTGTCAAACAACAAGTGAATTGCTAAATGTATGATGCAATCAGGAACTTGGAAATAATTTCCTCCATTTTAGGAACACCTCATAAATCAATTCCTTCACATTTAATGTGAATTAAAAAATTCATAAGCCTACATAACAACAAAAATTGCACAATTCTTGGTTTTCAAGAACAAAATGAGGGTTTTGGGAATCAGAATTATTACAGTGCTATGTTATAACGATAAGGCTTTCTTTTAATCTTCCACATTTTATAGCTAAATTCTTGCTAAGCACTGTGTTGTCAAACAACAAGTGAATTGCTAAACTGTAAAAAAAACACTTCGTAAACACCACAATTTTGGACTTTCCAAAACATTTTGGAACTCGCCATCTCAAAAAGTGATGAGTCCCAGGACTCACCATGAAAAATTCCTAATGGGAACCCTATCCTTAGAGTAAATATCCTACGGCACTAATGTGCTGCAACAAAGATTAACTTTTGAAAATTGCCAGTTTTGGGACTCAGCTTATTATATTCATATGCGTCCCATGGACATGTATGTTTTCAAATTGACAAGCTTTTCATGCATCCAGGAGGTGTATACGCGGCTTAACGAGACCTCTGATTGGCACTTATTATCATGATGATGACATCACAGAGCAAGCTAGTTATTTAAAACCACTGTTCTTGAAAATCGTTGGACTTGTCAGTCCCGATTGACATTAATGGCCAAGGACAGACAGATAAACATATATCATCAGTCCCATTGTCTGAAAGTTTGTGGTGGTACAATTACATTTTGTCGTTTTTTAGGTTATAAGATTAGTATATACTTGGTTTGAAGATTTCCATTTAATGTCAGTTTTATTAGTTTTTGCAGAATCAGTCAAAAGAAAAATGGGGGTGCTTGCTTGTGTGCATGACTGATAATTATCATCAGTTACATGTACAAATGTAATTATAAAACACACACACACAAGCACAAATGTATCAGGTTAACTCATTCCAATGTAAACTCGTCCAACGTTAACTAGTCCCTAAATATGCAAACTCATTCCATTGTAAACTTGTCCCATTGCAAACTCGTTCCAACCAAAGTAATTATAATTTAACAATTAGAATTTACCTTTATTTAAGAGTAAACAATTAAAATTATTTTTTTGTTGTTGGCTTAGAAGTAATACAACAAATTTTAAAGGAGATACTCAAAATCAATGACTGTTAATTGCGAGGTTAACTAGTAATTAAACTATGCTTGATGTATGCTTATTTCTTTGTCATTAAAAACTGACTGGTGTCGATTGGTTCGTCAATTTGATTGAATTCCTGACAGCTTGGAAGTATTTTCAGAAAAGTAAGAACTCACCAACTTATCAAAAGACCCTAACCCAACTGATGTCAGCACTACTTTTATTTTATTAAATAATAAATAAAGTTCATAAATTGTGCTATGTGATAAACATTTTTGAATTATGATGATAATAATTAGCGTTCTGATGTGATAATGGTTTATCCTGTATACAGTTAAGTATTCCATTAAAGGCCATAACCGTGCCCATGTTTTTCATTCGTAAAAAATGCTTAAAATTCGGTACCAGTATTTCTCACATCCTTGTTTGGAGGAACTTCAAGGTTTGCGTTAGTGATCAGTTCCATTCAGAACCACTTGGTTGACATTGTCTAATCTAAATAAAAAACTTTAAAATGGAACAAATTTGCAATTGAGCGAGTTAACTTTTGTGGGAAGAGTTTGCAATGGAACAAGTTAAATATAATTCAGCACACACACACATCAGTGTTAGAGGAAAACCTTTCTCGAATATAGGTTTATTTCCATTTTCGTTTTGTTTCTTTGTTTGTTTTTTGGTTTTTTTTTCTTGCTTTTTGTTCATTTTCTTTCAATTTTTTCTTATGTCTTTTTTCTGCTTTTTTTTTCATTTCTTTTCGTTTCTGACTTTACAACGGTACCCTTGCAAAATAACGCGCGCGCTGAAAACAGGTAATTAGTTATACCATTTCCTTACTTAACCTGTTAGTTAAGATAAATTTGGCAAATGCGGCTGAATTAAGAGAATGTTATGTCGTGAATGAATTAAACCATACTGATATAAATTTTGTGTTTAAGAAACTCAAAAGAAGCATCCAAAATAAAGAAAACCTACTCGTTGAACTTGACATTTCAACCGGAAGTTGATTATATTCTTTGCTAAATTAATGCTGTGATCCTGATCTCTTTTAATTCATCTTGTGGGTTCTTATTACGTGTTTACCAACATTTAAGACAGACACAACAATCCATAAATGCTTTCTGGTTGTGAAATAAATTTAATTTATTTTCCTTCAAAAATTATCATTTTGTGTATTTGATCGTTTGCAAGAACTTGTGAGTCATAATTTGTTTCTTTTTCATCAAAGATTGTACCAATAACCGAAGCAAGGTTACTGTCCATTTAGAACACCACTATAAACATGACTTCATTTCGTAAATGAATGTTATAAGGTGAATGGTCACCATTTGTAGAGTTTTTTAAAAGAACTATTGCATGCATCTGCCGTTCGACTGATCCAAGCCTATTTTTTTATGTTTTAAAATGACGAGATATTCTGTAAATTTGATGACAGAGGAAGTTGTGATACCATAGGTTTGCCGTGATAAACTTCATTTTAAAAATGTAAGAAAAAAGGAGGGTCGTATCGTAAGGGCACATTTTTGGCCCAAGAATTTGGCTAAAATTTAAAAGTTGCTAATATCTTTATCTTTATCTTTATTATATCCCTCCAATGTCTGGAGCACCATCCAGAGGATATCAACAAAACAACGTATATGCAAAGCGCAACTGAGTGCATGTGCAGGATAAAAGAATAAAATACAGGTGACCAGTAAAAGTGGTTCTAATATAAAGATTACAGGTCCAATCCACATACTGGTAAAAGTCTGTTGAACTGTAGACGCATTTTAACCGACCCACCACCAATCACCACCAATATTTACACTGCTCCACAGTAGTACATCCACTTAATGCAAGTTCACATCGGATCAAAATCCATGCATAAAACATAAACATACTGCACTGCAGGTAATATTAATCTCAAATAATTTATACGATAACTATCACCACAGGAATATTTAAAATCAAAGTCATAACGCTAAAAAGCACAATCATGACAGAGTAATGTCTTCACTAAATTGTCATATCTCACTGTATCTCATGTTTGTTAAGCCTGAATAACACTATTCATACGAATTCAGAGTAGATCTCATCTATTATGATCATAAACAGGGACTTACATTTTACGTCAAGTAAGAAATTCTGTCTAATAAGACAATTAGAATGACTGTTAGAAACAGGATTATCGAAATAAAGATGAGAAACTAATTTCACTTGCGAGATCTAAGTATTAACCGCCCTATCATCTTAATGTATATAAATAAAAAAAAAGAATTACTCAATACTAGTTCAGAAGATAAAAAATAAAAAATTTTTGTTAACTGACAAGTACCAAAGTAGTGGCAACCAGACTACACAATTGGAATGTTTGTCAGCACACATCTTTCCTGATGCAGGGCATAAATAAGTCCTCTTGATAATGATTCAATTTTCAACACATGTTCACTAGACTGCAGTTTAATCGGAACATTCAGTTAGAAATATCCAGTAAGATCACCATCAACAGTTCATAATTACTGTCCATGAAAATGTACTTTTCTAAGCTTTCATCGATACCTTGTATAATTAAACGTAGTGATAACAAAAATGGATGTCTGATTTTTCTGTTGATGTACAAAAAAGTAAAAAATGTTCCTTATTTTCCACGTCCTTCCCACACATTGGACAAATGTCACTCATTTCATTTTTGTTGAACTTGCGAATATTTGACTGCAAGGTATAAACACCAGTTAAAAGTCCGACTTTAACATTTGCCTTTTTAATTGAAATACTATCATATCCAGCACTGGTCCACACATTATGAGTCCTTCCCATTTCCATAATATCTAATATTAAGCCAGGAAATGTTTTGTTAACCACCTGGAATTGACCCTCCGTTCCAGATGCAAGTTAATTTATTTATGAAAGTTATTTTTGGCCTTACAAAATCTTGTCAAATCATCAGCATCAGCATTTTACACTTTCAAAGTTGATGCCTATACCATATTTGCCAGCTTTGCTGGTATGTAATTATATATTTTTTGTATTTAATAATTCTTTAAATAGGAAATTCAAATAAAATGAAAAACTTTATTTAAAGTTGGCAAGAATGCATAAATTAACCTTAATTAAAGACGGCAATTATGCATAACATACAACATAAGCTCATATAGAGCTTTGAACCAGCATAAGTGAAAGCTATATACAGTGAATACACACAATTATAAGGTGATTCTAAAACATAAAACACAGACATGACAAAGCAAACATAAAATAGGCATTAAATTAATGGACAAAGCAGTATGAGATTAGCAAGCACAGCAAGCTGTAGCATAAATAACATAGCTGTATTATAAATAAACTAAAAGTAGCAAATAAAATAAAATAGCAAACAACATAAAATATGGTTTTCATATTCTGCAGCTTTCTTGAAATTACAAGGAAAACTATTTTTACATTCAATACATGAACATGATTCCCCCACCCCCCAACCCGAAATCATGGATTTAAACTGGTTGAAGTTTGAGCACTGCCTGAATTCTTCAGGCAGTTAGTTCAATAGGACACGAGTGGCATACCTAAGTGTTTATTTCCCATACCTTTTTGTTTTTACATGTGGGATCTGTTATAAATTGGTGTATCTGAAATTATAATTATGACTTTGTTTATATATCAGATCTGGTAATACAGGTGGAGCAAGGTCATGTAATATTTTAAAAGTCTCCAAAGCCATGATTCTAATCAGTCTTATATGTAAAGTTGGCATCTTTGCCTTATCAAAAAGCTCATCATAGGAAGAAGTGTAATCAAAGTAAACATATCTCAGTGCAAGAGACAGTTTTTCACTTTAATTGGTTCTGCAACTGTCACTTGGACCATAGAAATTCCTTTAAATAATATGAAACAGGTGTGACCTGTGTAGCTCCCTAATGGTAGTTTTTTGGTATTTAGTTGAATCTTGTACATGATGTACAAATTTATTGTATGCTTTGATGAGACACCATTGTTACCACACTCATCCCCCAAAAATAGTCGTTTTTGTTCTGTTTGCATCTAAAGTTACTGACATACAAAATAAAAATAAACTGACTTTTTTATTTTATTATGCCAGAATTTGTACCTATTACAATGTAGTGATTTGCCGTCACAGAGTCTACAATTAATATGCAATGTATAAACATAGGAAGGAAAAAAAAATCTAGCCCCTCAAACAAATGAGGTAATCACTTATTATACACCACCTTTATCATCATAACGTTTAAATCAACAACATTTTTAATTATTCTTTATTTTATTTGAATGTTTTTGAATGGTTTTTTTTAGATCATTAAAATGGATTTGAATACAATAATATCAATGGATGATTTTGACCCTCCAGATGTGTGTGGGGATGAGAGATGTAGAGACTATTTCATGGAGTTTGTGTATTGCTTTGTGATACCAGGCGGAGTAATGCTATTGCTCTCATTAATACTGGCAGTTGCTTTGTTGTGCACATGTTGTAAAAGGTTTTTATATTCATCGTAATTAGTAGAAATTTTGAAAAATCATATAAAAAATGTAAAAACTACTACATGCAATATTTATTTCAAAAGACAAAATATTTGTAATGTGAAAAATAATCATAAACCAGTTGAAGCAGCCATACTGCATACTGCCATACTGCAACTCCCTGCACCAAGTGTTTGATACTATAATGTATCTAACGATACAAAAATATTTGAGACTGATTAACCATACAACTGTTTTCATCTTAAACAGAAAATATATGGTTTCAGATGGTAGCTGTAACACATGGATAACTTCCAGGTGTCAATCATCTTTCTGTAAGGGTCTAACAATACATGTACATAGTTTAGGGATTGAGATTTGAGCTGTTTTTTTCTTCCCAGCTTTTACCTAGTGGATGACTGCAGGGATTAAGAACCAATTTATTAACATTGCAAAATGTCTAATTATAAAAAAAGGGTAAAGGGTGGGAATATGAACCCTTTTTGAGATAACTTCAGATTTTAGACATAAGGGACAGTCCAACACTAGGGGAACCATTCAACTTCTTTTATAATTGGGAAAATGGAAATATATGTTTAAGGGGTGGTAAGTTGATCCATATATTAGAAAACTTAATAGTTCAGACATGAGGACCAGCTCAACCCCAACGGTTTAACCTTTAAACTTTTCATTTAGATTAATAAGGATATACATAAACTCAACAAAACAGTTCTAGCCCATCTTGATTTAACAAACAAAATATGACTAGTTTTTAATAGTAATATTGAAAAAATGATCACAAAAAATGTAATATATATTTGAATGAAGATATGATGGTTTGTGCAAATTGTGAAATCCCCATATACTCATCTCATGTCTGATATACTACAGGTTAACCATCTTGATTAATTAAGCACCTTGTATTAGAATTAAAACAAAATAAAATTAGAACACACAGAGTAAATATTTTATATATTTAAAAACATAACAGTCTGCAAACCAAGTGTTAAAGCATTTTGAATTAAGCAATTACAAATTAGTTGAAGTTGACCTGTATGTGTAACATATTTTTTGTAATTTTAGGAAACAGAAACCTGAAGAAGAGTAAGTACACTTAAAAAAATGTTTGAGGGATCTACAGAAATGAAAACTCAGAAAGATACAAAACGTTAAAATTTATTTAAAACGATGATATATGAAGATTAACTGGCAAATGTTTAAACATTATATGTCAGCTATCTATCATTTCAAGTATGTTTACTTACAGTCTGAGTGTATGAATTATTTAAGGAAAGAATGCATATATGATCTTTTTTATAGCTGAACAGGCTTGAAAGCAAATGTAAATTTGTGGTTTTGCCATCACTTGGGCATCCATCCTTTAAAATTTATGAAACAGATATTGTATTTTAGACTGCAATCATCAGTGCTCCATTAATTAAAGGGTGCACACCCTTTATGTCTCTTCCAGTATCCTTCTTCCTTTTTTATAGCCATTATGTTTCTGCTATTTTCTGACAGAGTTATTTATAAGAGGACTATTCATAACTATATTTATAACTTAAATGCTCTGCAACAGCAAATAAATTATTAAACACTGAAAAAGTACAAGTATTCAGAGATTGCAATTTTCACGAATTTATTCTTTTGTATATGTATGCAGGTTCCATTTTTTCAGGGATACAGCTTATTTCTATGAAATGTATACGTAAATTTTGGCCTTTCATGTGTTCATATTTTTACAGAAAACCTGTACACCATAACCTTTCAACAAATATTTCCAAAAAAAATAAAGTTCTTCCAAGTTAACAAAGTTCACACTTGAATTTGGTTATGACTATCCTGTCCTTTTAAATTCCTAGCTGAAACACTGTATTTGTCAAGTATAATATCTTTACTTTTGGTTGAATAATAATTCTGATTAAACTTTAATTTATATTTATTTTATTATTTTTTTATTATACATTTTATATGTTACTCTGCTTAAATTGAACATCTACATTTAAAATCTTTTATAAAGCAATGCAAAAACTGTTTTGCAGTCTTTAAAATCATGATTTAAAAAGTTGAAAGTGGTTACAGTAGAATGGTTTTAACTTTTGTTTATATAAAAAATGCTGATGTCAGTTAGGGACTTTAGTGTTGCAAATTTCTGTTTACAGGCTCTTCTAACACATCACCAGTAAGACTCAATTTTGAAGTCATCTTAATACTTTAATAATTATTTTTAATGAGCACATTTTATTTGTTATACTGGTCATCACAGTCATGTTAGTTACTGATTTCTTTTGTCTTTCAGATTTGAAATGGAATGCTACAATACAATAAGACGAGCATCTCAGAGTTTGAGAGATCTTTCTCACAAAAGAGACACCCTCATAGAACCAAGAAGTGGATCATTAAGTTTACCCAGAAATGGAGCCCCAAATCGTTCAAGGCGAGCTTGTTATTCTGCCCCAAATACTTTACAAAGGTAAAAACTACAGGAGATTTCTTCCTTTTATAATATGATGAATTAGGTATAATTATTCTGGAAACTTGATTAAAAAGCCTAGCTTAACAGATAACAATGTATAAAACTAGCAAACTAGAAACTGAAATTTGCACTGGTAACTATATCAGCCAATTTGTAATTTTCTCAAAAATCTCCAATAAAAAGTGTTGATAAAATCAAACCAGAGGCTCCTAGGAGCCTGTGATCGCTCACCTGGCTTAGACTTGCCGAATCAAAGTTAATGTGAACAAAGATTTAACACATTATTGCTTGATAATTGTCTGCTTTTTTTTTTCAACATAACAGTAGTCCAATACTGGTTTCTGAAAAGAAGATGAAAATAAGAAATTCCTATAGGGTCCAATGTTAAACTAAGATTCGTCATGGTGGCCATTTTGAATTTCCGATTGGCAACGATTCAAAAGTTAAGTACAGGACCATCTAACAATCATTTCTGCTAAGTAACAATTCATCCACTTTGTAGTTTCTGACAAGAAGATGTTTGAAACTTAGACCAATCAGAACACATAATTTGTCCTGGTGGCCATGTTGAATTTCCGATCGGCATCAATTTCACAAATCTGGTAAAGGACCATCTGCTTAACATTTCTGCCAAGTTGTGTTTAAATCTGTTTAGTGGTTTCAGAGAAGAAGATGAAAATGTGAAATTCCTATAGGGCCCAATGGTAAACTAAGTTTTATCATGGCAGCCATTTTGAATTTCCGATCAGCAAACCATTCACAAATTAAGTACAGGACCATCTAACAATCATTTCTGCAGAGTAACAATTCAATCTACTTTGTAGTTTCTGACAAGAAGATGTTTGAAACTTGGACCAATCAGAACACATAATTGGCCCTGGCGGCCATGATGAATTTCTGATTGTCACCAATTTCACAAATCTGGTAAAGGACCATCTGCTTAACATTTCTGCCAAGTTGTGTTTAAATCTGTTTAGTGGTTTCA
>JAULBM010307773.1:0-14331 GCA_032357055.1 Geukensia granosissima | reverse complement strand
AATTATAGAAAAAGCCAATACCACTAATTTTCGATCCAAAATGGCGGAAGACACTCGAACCTCCTTCTTACACAATTATTAATTATTAATATCGTTTTCAAGGACAAAAAAACTTAATGCAATGACATTGACAAAGAGATACATAAAATTGATATTGGTATATTGTAATACATTTATTACTACCACTTAATGTATGTCACTGCTGGTGGATTTGAGTCCCCGGGGACCTTCGCAGCCCAGTAGCCTAATTTTTTATCCTGGCATTATTCATTAAATTATTGTTTTTATTATTTTTTTTCATGTAAAAAAAAATTGCCAGAAATATCTATATCTCTTCCATCTGATTCAGAGGTAGCTCTTAGCTTAGTTTGGACTCTTGTTTAATTGGATTTTGTGGATCTGATGTTTGTGCTTATTAATTGCTTATAAATTGTAAATCAACGAAATGGCCATTCATTGCATCAAATTGATATTGGTACATGTATTTTGTTATACATCTCTTACTAACCCTTTTTCTATTTACTTAGTTGGTCAGATTAGAACAGTTATGCAACTCTGTAATAGAAGTATTTTGCGCATTTTTGTAATCAGCCTATAGAGTTTTTTTAACCAGTTAGATCTTATCATAAGGTGCTGTCATATTACAATATCTGTACTTTTGGATTTGTACTACATATATTGACCTTCACTTAATTTCCCTTTGATGGCCCCCATTGAAATTGCACGAATGCAGTCATTATAGCGACACTAAGTTTTAAGACAGCATTATTACCTGCCAAAGGTAATAATTTACTGGTTCATGTGAATCATTAACCCAAGAGGAGTATTTAATTCGGAGTAGGTTTAATTTTAACATAAGATTCTATTGAAGAATAAAATCGACCATTAGGAATTGTGAAGACAAAATACCTTGCATAACAAAATTAATTTCACGTAGCAGTTTGTAATTCAGGTAACAAACCACAGATGTATCAATTGAATTATTAGTCTTTGAGTTATGATATGGAATTGTGAAAAGGGTGTAAAATAAAAAATAATCATACTGGTATAATTTGGCAGAATCGAATTTCAGGTGTTGAAGGAAATGTTATTTTATTTAAAGCAGTCTTCTGAAGACCTTTGATAATGTATAATATTGTTGTAATATAAAAATAGACGATGTGGCAGGATTGTCCACGAGACAGCCACCCACCAAATTATAGTCGAATTAAAACTTCTATTGGTCCCATTACGGCCTTCAATAATGAGTCCATGCCATAACGAAAGCCGTAAAAGGTCCCCAAAAATACAAAATGAGAAACTATTCATAAAACACGACAACCGACCATATTTGACATTTTACATGTATTTTAAATGACCGAAATGAATGTAGCAGTAGCATGGTGTTGTTGGCCATTCAGAAAATACTTTTTTTGCAGATAAAGACGGAACATAATTAATTAATTGAAATTAGATATAATCGCAGTTTAATTAAATATTTAAAATCCCAAAAATATACTTTTTAATTGAATGTAATATATTATATTTTGGAAAGACACCTGGTGTGGTCAAATATTTTAAATGCATATATCTGAAGTGAAAATGTAAGATTAAAAAAGTATGTTCGTCAAGTGTTGTAGATGAGGTCGGCATTCCGCTTTTCATCTAAATTGAGAAGTGAAGAAACATCATAAATTAGTAAATGAAAATGACTTAAACAACACCCTGTATTTTGTACTTTTGACAGGGCAGCATTGTTGGTGCAAATCGGTTCGTAATATAATTGAACCTTTAGGTCACAATTAGCAGTTTACGGTTTGTATAATAAAAAAACAAACGAAATTAGAGAATAATTGGCATATTTTCCCGATTGATAGCGTAATAGAAATCTAGAATAGTTTCAGGACAATGTCACTGACATTTAATTCAATAAGGGCATCAACTAATTTTAAACAAGAATTTCCAGCTAAATGTTGATAAAATCGGGAATTGCGAGAAAATCTAGTTAAGACAATTGAGATCAAGAACAAAAAATAAAGCATGCAACTGGAATTTTATAAATCTTATTTAAACGTTACAATTGTATAAAGTAATGTCTCAAGGAGTATAGAAAGTTGACGTAAATTTACATAGACATGATAGATGTTCAATCAGACCAAGAAGTTAATCCCTTAACCACTAACCCTCTTGTGAATATTATATTTATGGACGGGGTATTTTACTAAAAACTGCATCAAATTAATTTTATTTGCCTAAAATAAGCCACAAATAACAATAAAACTGCATAAATTTCGAACAAATTTTAAAAAGAATTTTAAGGAATATTGAAAATAACAATGACTTTTACATTTTTCATTGCAATAAATTAAGTAAATAATTTGTCTCGAACCTAATACATGGATTAATTGTGAAATTGAACCCAAAGACAACAAACATAAATTTGGTACAAAGCTGATCAGACCGTTCCATTTGTGCGAGAGGTAAAGTTTTGCGATTTGAAACAATTTAAATACTTCAATATTTTATTTAATTTTCACTTTTGAAACTTCTGTCACATCAACTATTCTGTACCTACAGTTAACATTTTCACAAAGTATTATATTTAATTAGTGCAGAATTAGTTATAAGCTGCAAATTGATAAGTTAAGCAGAAACGTTACGATCCGAATATTTATGACAACCTGTAGTTTATTGTTTTCTAAGCCCAACGAGTAAGTTAGAGACCATGCATTATTAATCAGACAGTCTTAACCGGATCCAATCATTACTTGACAATCACACATATCCCTCTGTTTTTAAAATTGGAAAATATTGATGTTTATTTCCTTTTTTCACAAAAAGTTTTGGACCCATATTTGTGTTAAAATTTTGTTCAAATAAATGTCGATTGCTTGATGAAGTATCTGGATATTTTAAAACATTTTCAGCTGAATTTTAAATTAAACGTGTACTGAGATTAAAAAGATAAGTAAATCTTTAGATATGAAAAGAGTTTAATTATTGACCAACTGACCATCCTGATACATTTTACAATTCAAATACATGGCTGTTTTATATTGTTTAATGTATCGGATTGATTAACATTGACAGATAAATATCAAATTCTATAACTACTAACTCAATTTTGACGAAAAGGGCTTTTTGTGAGATTCTCATTTTTTTCTCTAATGTCTTCAAATATAATGCCACTGCCTACAGCCAAGTGACAACATTTATGTCAGGTTGACAAATCATTTTGATCCAAAAAAGTAATTGCACCTTTCATTATTAAAGAAACCGTTAAAACGATTAAAGCAGGCTGCAGAGAAAAAACAAATGGATAAATTTAAGGCGAACTGTGGTCTCGGACCTATTAGAGAGGGGAAAATAGCCAAACCCAATTAAAATATACAGAACTCATCAAAATTATATAAAAAGGATAAATGCCATTCTTCTTTTAATTGTTGTCTTTTCTATGGTCATTAAAATATGAGAGGAGGCCTTGTTGGGTAACCATTATTTCTTTCCAATACTCAACTGTCCTTTTCTTGTCATTCAAAATTTTAATAACTGTCATACATGAGATGGATCGAGCAATATTATATTTGAACTGTTCATAATGATTTTTATCTCAAAACCTGTTAATAATGCAGAATATTTAAAAATAGATCATCACTTGATGGACTACTTAAGATGTGTTATGAAAAGTTGATAATACAATTTCCATGAAGTTAAATATGGTTTATAAATGTTGTTTAAAGGATGATGATCATAAAGGCACATTTTTGCCAAAGAATTTGGCTAACAAATATTAAGTGACTCATATCTACAATGGAATTAAAATTAGATCTCCACACTTGTTCCCCCATTTTTATTTGTTTTTCTTTGGTCGCGTCGTCTGAGATCTGAGGCCCTCCCATTTGAGTTCACGTCAGCGGTCAAATTTACGATAGCCAATCAACAACGCCTCAATAATACGATGGGGATTTGCCAGTCATAGCGCTTTTTATAAAGCTCCAAAGCGTTCCGAATGTATTCATGATGACCCTTGAAATGAACTCAGATTGAATGTCTTTAGATCCCACGACGCGACAAAAGTAAAAAAAAACAAATAAAAATGTGGGAGCAAGTGCGGAAATCTTAACTATAATTAAATTGCTCACATCTATTATTTTATATTTTTGTATTATTTATGTCAATCAAACAAAAATCTAACATGATTTTTAGGTTAATTGGTTCTACAACGGTCACATGGCACATAGTTATTGCTTTATAAAACAAAATACTCAGAAATTACTAAATATGATACCTTATTGGATTTAAATTTGTCTATTTTACTATAGGTCGCACAAAAAAACATCACAAACAAACTTTGTTCACAATCAAAGACCTATCAATTAAAATGTTGGTGAAATATCTTTGTGGTGTTTTGGTGCGGTCATTTTTATTTTGAATAAAACACTTTCAAAAACTGTAATTCTGACAGAAAAAGTTACAGTTTTTGAAAAAGTCAAATATAACCTGTCGTTTTGACGAAATGACAAAAAGTATACAAGACAAAGAAATGAATTATGAAAAGTTGGTTATAAAACGGCATTTTCACAAGTAATTTTTGTGTCACAAAATATAAAATTTGGATCAAATATGAGCTTAACGTACCTATTTCTTTACTTGTGTTCAACTACACCACAGTGTACTACATGTAAAATGTAAGAAATGCGTATCATTTTTACTATACATACCAGGTTCTATATGCATAAAATTATTTTACATCCTCCTGTATCAATGTGTATCGACGTCTTTTTTTAAAGTTAATAGTATACCATATATAAAAGTAGAAGAAATGGGGTTCCTGTCAAAAAGACCATACTCCGTCTTCTTAAGAAACGTAGTGGGGGAAATGTTTTAATTTACAGGTCCAAACAAGGCCTTTTGGTATATAAAAAAATAAAATCCTTTGAAGAATGTTAATGAAATTCATCTAAAAACTAACGCTTCTTAAGCTTCACAAATGAAATAACTGATCTTCGTCGAAAATCTATACTTAATAATTTTATGGTTGGCCTCTTGAACTTGTCGGCTACTTTCTAAGTTGAAGAAGGTTATGTTCATTGTAGAAAAGCGATGAAACATCTAATATGTTGTTTGTTGTCACTACTGGATATTGGATTCATTCTATATCCTTGACCTTCATTGTTACAATGGCTCAACAAATGAATGTCTTCTCTATATACTATCACAAACTGACAGAATAACTACATACAGGTTTCAAAATGAGCAATACTCTGGGTGATCTTATAAAGGCTTACCTTTATGTTTTAGTCGGGAACACGTTGTTTGCTTTTCAGTTTTCTGTATTGTGTTGTTAGTTTTTTTTTTAATTTATCGCCGTGTTTCGCCCTTATCTTGTTCTCAGGTTTGTGGCGTCTCAACCTACTGAGCTAAGGGATTCTCAGGGAAAGATGAGAGTCATCACTCCGGACGTTTTTCGGTCGCCATTATGATTTGGTTGACAGGTACGAAATATCCATTTCACAGATGACAATGGATATCTTCCGACTGTCATGTAAACAAATCCGTTCCTATACCGGTTGTGACTAATATCGATTGTGACTATACACCAGCTTTCACTACTGCGTAAAACGACGGGTGACACTAGTGGAGCAGGAGTTGCTTACCCTTCCGGAGCACCTGAAGTCATCCTGCTTTTTGTAGTTTTCACTGTTGTGTTGTGTGTTCTATGTTTGTTTTTCGTTTCATTTTGTTTGCCGTAGTCTTGTCTGTTTCCGACTTAACGATTTTTGTCTGCCCCTTTGATATCTTCGAATTCCTTGTCCCATCTTAGTTGATTTTGTTTTTCTAATAAAAGTTATGTCAGACCTGAATCAGACTATTGACAGAGATTGCATGTAAAAATTGACATTAATATAATATGAGAAAATTGTTGATTTTTTTTTATAAATTTTCCGTTATTCAACATAAATGAGACTTTTGATGATATTTATATTCAACAACTAATTTGATATTAACTTCAAAAGTACGACACTAAATTGCACCGGATAACTTTTGTAGCTACTTAAAACTTTCTTGAATATTTATTCGGATACAGAGATCATGACTGGAACAATTATCATTTTTAAAAATACTACATTAAACTTAATGTTCCGTAAATCAAATGTATTCATGAGTTTTAAACTTTTTAATATTTTATATTGACACTCTCATTGCTTCTTTACCAAAAAACTGGGGGGCGTATCTTTTACCTAAATCTGAAACTAACCGAATCACATTTTAGTTTGGACCCCTTATTAAAACTAAACTGTGTAGAGATGTGTCTTTGGTCGATAATCTTTAGGTTGCTTTTTTATTTATTCTTTTTAATTGCTGTAATAGAAAATCATACCACATCCATTTCTGTTCTTGTAGCTTTATCAGCAGGAGTAGAGACCAAAAAACACATTTTAAGGTTGTACCTATTGGTGAAATAAAATGGAATTACAACATTTTTTTCCTTTTGTTTTCGTTTCGTTTGTTTCAAATTTGTCTTGTCTCTCTGTATTATGTACTTTGGTCTCTCCTATTGGTATTCTTAACTTGACTACATTGTTGTTCTTTCAACTTAAAATAAATTTAAACAATATTTATTTGTATAACAGATAAGCAAAACTGCAGTATTGTTTAACCGTCTCGGTGGTGTAATGGTCAGCGTGCTCGCCTCGAGTGCGGAGGGTCGTGAGATCGATTCCCGGCTGGGTCAAATAAAACACACTAAGCATACAACATTAAGGTGTAAGAGAAAAGACTGGTCGGCTCAGAGTCAGGTAGTGTGTCTGGGTAAAGTGGCACGTCTCCCTGCGGACTGTTGCTTTCGTGAGCTAGCACGTTAAAAATTCTACTCAGCATGTCGCTCTAGTTCAAAGCAGGTTTATTCATTAATATGCTCTCGTCCTGAATATGCATGAAATATTTGCCACTGGACGTTAAGCAACATTCATTCAATCAATCAATTAATATTTGTACAAACAAAAACAAGTTTTAATGTCTTGACTCCAACATTGAACATGAACCACTTCTGGATAAGTTGAGATTCAAGGGATATTTGTTTTAATTTGTTAGCTTTATATGTAATATCTCGATAGAACGTAGGATGTGATATCACTTGTCGCACCAAGCTCTACATTTGCACTCGCATTTTTGTATTAAACATTTGCAACGGTTATAAAGTTTTGAGAAGCTTGTAATATCTTTATCCCTGCTGCATAAGTTTACCAGTAAGATGTAGATTACGATCATTTAAGTCAGGTGCAAACACATGCAATTCGATCTAGTTGTGAAATGGAAACCCCATATGAAGGAGCTAAAGACACGTCCCCATCAAGATACAAAAGGTTAGCTTTAGGGGAAAAATCGTCCTTTTTATCATAATTTGTTTCAAATTTGAAAGGGAGTACGATAATTATTTGTATTAGATTTATTCAAGGTAAGATTTATAGGATAAAATAGGTGCAACTTTTTGTAATCAAAACCTAAAACATGATCCAAATATCAAAAAGTATTATTTAACTTGTCCTCTAAATCCTGTTTTGAAGGATCTTTCTGAATTTTGCCCATTACCTGTGATTCATAACAACATAAAGATAAATCTATAATGAGATCAGCGAATTCGTGACCATTGGTAAGCCAACTATCTGTCAATGCCAAATCGTACATATATATTTAATACTTCATTACAAATATTGCATGTCTATCAACTTGTTTCCTTTGTCTGACCCTTTGGTTTTCTCTTATGTCTATCAACTTGTTTCCTTTGTCTGACCCTTTGGTTTTCTCTCATGTCTATCAACTTGTCTCCTTTGTCTGACCCTTTGGTTTTCTCTCATGTCTATCAACTTGTCTCCTTTGTCTGACCTTTTGGTTTTCTCTCATGTCTATCAACTTGTCTCCTTTGTCTGACCCTTTGGTTTTCTCTCATGTCTTTCAACTTGTCTCCTTTGTCTGACCCTTTGGTTTTCTCTCGCTTCCTCATAAATGTTCTCTTGATGTGTTATTTTAGAAATGATCCGGATATGTAATCATATTCAACACAAAAATGACGGGTCTGGAAAAATAATGCTAACTTTAAACTTGGTTTATTATCTGTTTAAGGGTGTCGGGACAACCGTTTCATTGTTAACTGAAGATACAACATGATAGGAAATTATGAAATGTATCACAAACAGAAAAATGTTGAACTTCAGTTTTTTGTAACATTAGACTGTTTTGAACTGATGTTTTAATGATCAGTGCGCGACAAAGCCTTACAAATACACGCAGTATCAATTAAGTAAACGCATTGTCTGTACATGTACATGTATGTTTATTGAAATATGAATCAGAGAAATCTATTAATATAAAACTTTCTCATTTATTGAAAATGCTAAAACAATTACTTTCAGCTTTAATGAAACTAGCTTGCTGTATATCAAATGTTACGGAAGCTTATCTCACTTCCCCGTATAATTAAACATAGTTTTCATTTTACATATTTATTTATTGATTTTGGCAAATTAACGCTGATCTCCGACGCAAATATGATAGAAATTAGAGCTGGACAGAATCTTATTTTCAACATCAAAGAATTGATTCTATGCCTGTACTACATGTATGACATGATAGCCATTTGACACCTGAAACTGATCTTCAGTGGTCGTTCATTGGATAATCGATTTTTCAGGACAACAAATTTCCCATAAATGCCTTGAATTGCCTATAATTCACAATATTGGAAATATGTCCCTAACATAACAGTTATGGAGTTTACTACATTGGGGAATTACATTGACCGTATTAATTTAACAGTATTACACTGTATAAATGTAACTCTTGAAAACCGAGATCTGACAACTCGTGCAAAAATAAAAGATTTATCTCTTTTACACGTGCATTGGGAAAATGAACCAGAAGCGCCGTACGGTATACATTTACTGATAGGTTTTATTGCATTAATAGTAGGAACCGGTGGATTAATTGGAAATTTAATGGTTATTTCTCTTTTCATTAGGTAAGTGGAAATAGTAAAAAATAACAATTAGGGGAAATATATAGTCTTATAACATTCTTTTCTTTATAATTAAGTAATTGTGAAAAAAGCATGCTTGTATCTAAAAACTTTAAAATTGTAAGTTGGAAATAAAATAGTTCTATATTAGGGGGGATATTGGTTTATAAGTCTTTTCGTCACTTTTATTGTATGATAATAGCATGATTAACTCTATCGGACACTAGTGGAATTTAAACAACGTTTTTCATTAAGAAACAAAGTAACAAGTATTTAAATAAAGGATTCAGAAACAATTTATACATAATTATCCTGTAGAAATCAATCTTGTAAGCATTATCATAAAACTGGTACATGTTATAAAGAAACAATGCATGTGTATTACTTATAATAACATCACACACTGTTGATTTATTTATCGTGGTTTCTTTTTACTTGTTGAATATATAAACAAAAGGCATGCATGTAAATCATATAAAATGCCAAACTTTGGAACATATCTATTTCACAACGTTTCGAAGCCTTACAAAAGTCGGGCAATTACATACTTACATATACCGCAGTTTTGCAAATAGTTTATAAATTTAGAATTTACAAGAGAAAAGAGTTCTTTTTATTAAAAAAATATTAAAAGTTGCAGTCAATTACTATAAATTTGAAATAGCGTTTTGTACATGTAAAAACTCTAAACAAAAACAAACCATAGGTGCTGATTTTTATTTACATGTAGAAAGACACACATCCGTTACAACTTTGGTATACATCTAGCATTGTCTGCTTTTTTTTAACGACCAACGACCCTCCTTTTCATGTAAAATGGTTCCCCAAAATGCAATTATCGCAATTTACCATTTTTAAATTTTCTGTAATTTGCAACCGTTAAAAACTAGAAACTTAAAAATATGGAAAATTTCGAATCTGAATTTAGTCGATGGGTCGACAATTAAGTTTGTTTTCGTTCTGTGTTATTGTTCACTGGTTAGCTATTGCTATCTCTTTGCACCAGTCGGCCATTCATCTACCCATATTTAGTACATAAATTGTTCGAGTATGTCTCAACATTGTCCCAGTTTAAGGGAAGGGTTGAGTTCTCACAAAAATGTTCTCCCCGTCACGTACTTTATGTGCCTGTCTCAAGCAAGGAACCTGTAATCCAGTGGATGTCGTTGTTTTTTTACTCGTTTTAAATGTTATACTTCTTTAGCCCATATTTTGGGGGCTAAAGATGTGGATGCATGTGTCCACAATTGATGACAACCTGTAGATGCTTTTAATTTATATGTTTTGTGTGACTATCTCGTTGACACTCATACCACATCTCTGTTTTTTTTCAAATTTTGATAAAAAATCTTCCGGTTATCCGCCTGGGTAGTGTGTTGCAGTTGTTCAAAACTATATCACTGATTTCGTTAAAAAAAGAGAACCATAAGAAACATTTTTTCCCGTAAAGAAGTTATTCCCCTAAACTTTTATAGAATCAATAAGTATGATCCAAAGATAACCCCATAAAGTTGTACCCGAAGAGCCCGTTTGCTAACCAAAATTAAATTAGCTAGTAAGTAATTTTTTCAATAGATTACATGAAGGTCGATTTTCGTGTTTTACGAAAAGCTACACATTTTGTTTTTCGGACCTTTAACAGCTTCTGTTATGTATGGACTCTGGTTCATTATTGAAGGCCGAATTGGGACCTGTAGAAGTTTAAATTCGACTGTCATTTGGTGGATGGCTGTATCATGGACAATCATGTCACATCTCCCATTTTCATATTTAATCGAAGAGTCCTAGAATTGTCATTTACAGAAATAACGGCAACCAACTCAACCTTACACCTAAGAGAGCTACCATGGCCGATCTTCAAGATAATATTTAAGCCTTTGGACAAATCCCTTAAAGAGCATTTTTTATATTATAATACTGCGCAAATTACAAACGATCTTTTGAAGCCTTTTTATGGACATCATTCTAGTTCTCATAGCCAAACATAATTTATCATATGATACTAATGAAAATTTTATACTTTGTCAACCAACCAAATTCTGGATGACCCTAATTTTGTTCAGCTGCCATTCTGAAGTAACAACTATGGCCACCACACAGGGTATTAGTTTAGCATACGACCATATAGACAGTTAATTTTAAAGTCCTATCTGAAACGGAAGTCCCAATTTGTAATATTGTCGGAAGCCCTTTTTGTGACATTCCTGATCTCTGGAGTACAATCAAGACAACTCGCAGGATTTCTAGTGATAATCAAAAAAGCGGATGCAGCCGAATTTTTTGACAAACATGCCTAACATAAAACAGTTGGATAAAATATATTATGATGGAAAATAATTGAATATCATTTAATAATTTACATGGAAACAAATAGATTTGCAACCGTGACAACGTTGGGAAAATCCAAATTAGGCAACCAAAATATCAGTACTTTTAATTCAAAATATTATTGCCAATATACACGTGTTACAGTGTAAAAAATATGAAAATAATTTGTTGCTTATTCTTAATAAATTGTGACATTTCTCCTTTCAGATTTTGACTCAAATGTAAATCAACAGAATTTTAGTTTTTATTTTTATTAGTATACACCGACAAACTATTACACATTTAATTAACCTCTCTCAAAGGACGCGTTTAATTACCCGTTTAATTAACCTCTCGAACGGACTGACATGTAGAAATAATTAAAACTGCATATAGAGAAAAGCAATTCATGACTATTGTCATTTCCAATAACATATATTTACGAGTAGTATTGTCATCGCCAATATTGGCAATATCTTATTGGGATTATAGCAGTTATCGTGAAAATACGAAAGTTATTGAGAACATGAAGCGTATGCTAATAGAGGACAAGTTCGCTTATTGTCAAACACGGAAAATTTTGTAATCAAAGATTAACTGATCAATGATAATGAGCGCCAACAGACAATATCTCAGACATATTCAGGAAGGCACAAGTGAACAAATAATAAAATTATATGAAGACTGTAGACCAAAGACCATACGGTAGGGAAAGGACCGGGGTTGTTAAGGCCCGTTTTTGGCCCAAGAATTTGGATGAAAAATGAAAAGTGGCTAATATCTATCATTTATATTTTTAGTAATGAATAATGTCTATAAAAAGAAAACCCAACAGAATTTTTAGTTTAATTGGTTCTACAACGGTCACGTTGCACATAGAAGTTGCTTATAATCTACTAAGAAATTACTTAATTTGATACATTATTCGATACAATTTTGTCGATTTTAATTTAGATCGCACAAAAACATCACAACCAAACTTTGCACAATCAAAGATCTATCAGTACAAATATTTGGTTAAAATACCTTCGTGATGTTTTGGTGTGACCATATCTATTTTGGACAAAACACATCTAAAAATTCAGTATTTTTACATAAAATGTCACATTTTTGTTAAAATAGTCAACTCTACCATTTCGTTTTGTCGAAATGGCGAAAATTTTATAAGAAAAAGTAATGAATTATTAAAAGACTATAATTAAAAAGCATTTTTACAATAATTTATATATTGTGTCAGAAAATCGAAAATTTGGGCCAAATATGGGGCTTAACGTACCTACTTATTTGACTGCCACTGTAAAATGCGGGTTAGGGAAGGTTAAAAAACTTTGAATTGCATCTGGGCGGCTATTGACCACTCAAACCGAACTATCACAGGAACATGTTTTCTCACAACAACGATTTAAGGACGTGTTCAGTTATAAATCCCTCAGAACATTGGATCCCCTTTTTGGATAAGCTCTGCCTCTTGGACAGAGTACCCGAGTACCCACCCTTCATTGTGCATTTTCTGGGGGTATTTAACAGTAAATTTAACAGTAAATAATACAATTAAAAGAAGAAGTTAATGAGGGAAGTTAACTTAAACGGGTCAACATCTAAAAGTTCTAAACATAAAAAGTTAGCGTCAACAATAATATTGTTATTACTGCAATTATTTTCAATCATATAAGCATATCCTGTATGATACTGACATTAATATGTAAAGTAAAATGTTGTTCAGAATGTAGGACTCGGTGTGTCCACAATGTTTATAAATGCATCTAGGTGTGTCTACAATGTTTTTAAGTACATCATAGCGTGTCTTAAATGTTTAAGTCCATCTTGATTTGTCTACAATGATTTTAAATGCATCCTGATTCGTCTACAATGTTTTTAAATGCATCTTAGTTTGTCTTCAATGTTTTTAACATATCTTGGTGTGTCTACAATGTTTAAAGTACAATTTGGTGTGTCTACAATGTTTTTTAGTACATCTAAGTTTGTCTACAATGTTTTTAAGTACACATTTTGGTGTGTTTATAATTTTTTAAGTACTTTTTGGTGTGTCTACAATGTTTATAAGTAAATATCTTCGTGTGTCTGCAATGTTATTAAGTACATCATTGTATGTCTACAATGTTTTTAGTACATATCTTAGTGTGCCTACAATGTTTTAAGTAAATCTTGGTGTATCTACAATTATCAAGTACATCTGGGTGTGTCTACAATTTTTTAAAGTACATCATAATGTGTCTACATTTTTAATACATCTTGGTGTGTCTACAATGTTTTCAAGTACATCGTGGTTTGTCTGTAATGTTTTTAAGTACATCTTGGTGTGTCTACAATGTTTTAAGTACATCTTGATGTGTCAACAATGTTTTTAAGAGAAAGACTTTCCTTATAAGAAAACTACACAAATTCATCTTGGTGTGTCTACAATGTATTAATAGAAAGAATCTCCTTAATCTCCTACAATTCATTCTGAGACATGTGTGCAAAATTTTACCAACATTTTAGTCTAAATAGTTTTATAAATTCCACAACAATAAGAGCTGCGGTATTTTATATATTGCTAGATGATTTTTGGTTTATTTTTTTTAGTGGATTGAAGGTAACAAGCCACTAAGATACCCAATTATTAAACTTCTGAAAGTGGTTATTCACAACCGCCGTTGCGTCATTTGAGCTGTCAACCACTATTTATAAACTAATATCTTCAGCAATAAATAATGTGCGAGTAGATATCCTCAATGGTACATAAATATAAGGAACAATAAAGGACGCAATATAGTTCCTTATGATACTCCAACCTCAATGGGTTACCATGTCGAATTTTTCCCGCTTAAGACTACCCTCTAGAATCTGCGTGTGAACAAATTGAGAATGTTTTCCGAAAACTCCTGACCGTTTTAATTAGAAGGTAGAGATTTGTGGTACATGTATATCTTATCATTAGAAGGTAGAGACTTGTGGTACATGTATATCTTATCATTAGAAGGTAGAGACTTGTGGTACATGTATATCTTATCATTAGAAGGTAGAGA
>JAULBM010307762.1:0-14331 GCA_032357055.1 Geukensia granosissima | reverse complement strand
GGCATTTCAAAGGAAATGGTGGGTTAAATCTAGGTTTTACGGCGCGCCAAACCTCCCGCTTCCATTGCGGCATAAATTAAGAGTAGATGTACTTTTTCCCAGATGCACTTGATCTAATGATCTAATAGAGATAGCATCTACATCTTAATTAGGTAACTAAGAATCATCTGCCTTGTCAAGATATTGATAATGTGTATCTGATTTGTCAATATTGACCTTTTCTATCTGATTTTTTATTTTAACTTAGGAACTAACTGTGTCAATGAACAGTGTCTGCTCATTTCTTTTCTCGAAATAGATCAAGTTTATAAAATTATTTATAAATTTACCAAAAAAGGTTTGATATCTTACTGCGATATAATAATCATAATCATGTTTTATGTGGCAATATTCCTGCTTCCATTAACTCTTACCCGGTTGAATCCTTTTCTCTATTTGAGATAAAACGAATGACTAAAGACATTTATAGAAAGACATAAACTCTATTCTGTAACGTGTAAAAAAAAATAAAAAGTAAAAAAAAATGTCTTGTCAAATTTAGTTCTTTAATACACAAATATCTGTTGAAATGGTTTCTTAATAAAAAGTTAAACAGGATTTGCGAAAATAACGATGCTTTATTCAATCAAGGTAATATTTAAAATGTGACCTCTCATTTTTCTGACCTTAGATGATGAATATACATTTATTTTTATATGCATTAGTACATTTATTTTCTGACATTTTGGAAAATTCTTCATACAAATTTATTAGACTAAAGAATTTATGTTATTTTTCTTTTAGATTTATAATTAAACTAAAATGAATAAATAAACAATGGTCAAGACAGTTATTTTTGTTTCCCGAGAGTATTTTTTTTAAATTAAAAAAATGTGGAAAAAGGAATTTATATATATCAAAGGGGCAGACAGAAATCGTTAAAGCGGAAAATAGACAAGACCATGGCCAACAAAATGAAACGAAAGACAAATATACACAAACAACACTACACGGAAAACTAAAGCAACTGTAACACGAACCCTACAAAACCCCGGGTGAGTTCAGGTGCTCCGGAAGGGTAAGCAACTCATTCTCTTAAAAAAAATTTTGCTATTAATTCAGGTAACCACAGAATGTATGTTGTTTTCACATTAAACATTAAAAAGTAAACAGTATGCCTTTAAAATTTATAAAAAGTTATAAATTAAGGCAAGATAGATCATCTGAAAGAAAGAAGTCCTTATTAGAGGAAAGGTATGGATGTATGTGTGCTCATATACTAAACTTTTTAAGGGAAATTGAACACAGATAAATTTTCCGGGAAACTGTAACAGTATGGCGGGAAAACCGGTATGAAGTACTGGTACCATTTTTAAGTCCAGTGTAAGATATAAAAAAGAGATAAAATGTGATGATATTCAATTATAACAACTATCGGCCAAATAAGTAAACAGTGCAAAACAAGTTAAACATAAAGCAACGACATTCACTGGATTGGGATTGGGACAGGCACAAAAAGTATGTAGCAGGATTCAACATGTTTGTGAGTAATCAACCCTGTCATTTCCCTGGGACAAATGATATGACGAAACGACATGTAAATCAACTCAAAGAACTGACTGTATGAGAGTTAACTTTTGAAGTCGATATATAGTACGCAGACAATAACAAATAAAACAAGAGATAACAAGATGTACCGACGTAGATAAAGTACTCGCGGTTGGATTTAGTGTAAAGTATCATTTTGTCCCACATGATATTGATGCTTTTTTAAAATTGGCACTTGCACAACATCTTGTATTCTTCGGGTTTAAATGATACCAAGTATTGTTGTAAATTATTGATCAGAGAGTCAATGATAATGCCAAAGAAGACAATATTTAAAGATCTTAAAATGTTTGTTTTGAAGATAAGATTTATGTAAAAGTTGATTAAAGTAACAGACAAGTCTTAATTTTTGTCAAATATTTGTCATATACCCTATTTTATCAATTTTCGGCAAGTGCTATCAATTTTAAAATTATATCTTTATATTTATGATAGAATTTTGTAAAAGTTTTAACTAACTTATGGTAATAAAATCATTGACTTAATAATTCCTGGTAACATTATGATTACGTTCATTTAAATTTAAAACATCACTGCAAACACGGACAAATCTAACATGTTATGAAATATATACACGGTATGAAGGAGCAAAAAGGACGTCCCCGTCAAGGAAGGGAAAATATTAATAGAGAATAAGAAATCGTCTCTAAGTTTGGATTTTACTTAATTAAATCTAGATATTTAAATTTAGGAAGAGACAACTGCTGATGTCCTGATTAGCTTCATTAAAGGTAAGTCCAGTGTACAATACCCATGTGAGAGATCAAAAGTGTACAGTTCAAATAGACGAGACAAATTTGAAAAAAACTAAAAGATAAAACGAAAATAAAAGGAACACAGGCTTGGAATCCACGAAGTCCTTTACAATACAGAATAGGGATCAGGCGCACTGTTATCAATGCAATACTGGGATAAAGCAACGAACATTCATCCACAACCGATCTTATTCACTGCCTTTATAATTATTTTCACGAGGAAAGTTTGCAAAGTTAGACGTATTACTACCATTGGTAATGTCAATAAAATACTAGTATCACATACATGTGTATGTAAAAAGTAACAAAAATCAGGTAGTGAAGGATACACATTCACATATCGGATGAATAATAATAATTATCCATAAAGACAAAAATATTTGTGCTTCGAAAGGATAACGAAAGTTATAGACAATATCAGGGAAGTAGCTATATAATATATTTTACCTCTTTCTTTTATGAACAATTTTATATATTACAATATCCACAAAGACAAAACGCAGAATACGGACATTGAATAGAATATAAAGAAAAGTTTTGCAATTTAGTTTTGTTAGAATGATGCTTAGAGTTAAATCAGAGCATCATTATAAAACTGGTTATAAAACGGATTATAGCATCAGTAAAGTAGCAGTGATGAATCATCGGAATCCAATACATTAAAATCAATCTTATGTAAACATTTGACGATATTTAATGGAATCTAAAGATTAAAGGTCGTGAAACATATGAAAGGGAAATATTAACAGTTAAAAATGTTTCTTTGAACAAGTATAACAATGCAAAGAGACAGTTATTAATTGTTTATTAATGCAATTAATATGGTTTTCAGAAACACCTTTAATTTCTCTGAATGAAGACAAGATAAGAGGAACTTTTAATGATCAAATCAAAATTTATATACAGCCATGACAGTCTTCAGTCAAAAGTATTCTGAACTTACAAAATCACCCTATTATTTCAACCAAATCTTGATTTTTATTTGAAAACATTAATGCACAGCCATTTCTCGGTCGCTTTTTACAAATTTTATATCATTAAATGCAGAATTTCCGATAGTTCATTTGTTTATTTGGCTATAAATACGTTATAAGTAAGTTTAATTTTCTCATGAGTTTAACACAAAACAAACATTTATTTGAAATATTTACTGTATAATTCATCTTAATTAAAATAAAAAAAAATACAGTTCATCTTCAACTCAATGCTATTAAGAAATACACTTGTAGTAGGTGATGATCAAATAAACAAATAAACTTAATATATTCTGCATTTAATGACACAACAGTTTTGAAAGTATACTAAGAAATGGCTGCACAATACTTTAATAAAATTTTGGTTGAAATAATACTGAAATTTTACAAGTTCCTAATACTTTTGGCTAAAGACTGTAGTTGACATCATTTAGATGAGTCAGTTTTAATGACCTATTCTAACATCAATGCAACAATCCATCTTATTCATGTAATCATTTTCTTTTTGACTCGCCATTGTTTTATTTTTTACCTTATTTGGTATTATGTAAGAATGATTCTATGTGAAAAGAGTTATCATTATACAAAATTTGATGAAAAACTTAGTACTACACTTTCTGTATGTTTAAAACTACTTGTAAAGAAGGTGAAAAAACGAATTTTTGTAAACTCGATATCTGCTTAAGGACAGAGAAACAAACGTCTCCACTTTGTTTATTGATTATATACCACTGTTCCAAATAAGGTTATCATAGTGATCAAATCGCAGCAAAAGTTTAAACTTGACAAAACTGAATGCAAGAAGAATCCATAATACACACTTGAGGTCAAATATGAGAAGAAATAGATAATATGACTGTCTTCGATATATCATACCATGATGATTAAACCATGTGACAAAAGGTAAGTCTATATTAAATGACAAAATAATCCCGGAAATGCAAGGAAAACCAGTAATTAAAACTTTAGACTAAAGGTTAAGACTACATGCAGGTCATACTATAAACAAAACATTATTTCAGTATAACACACCATGTTCTAGCATGGAAAAGTCTACCTCAAAAAACAAAAAAGTTCTGGTTCGGTCACAATAGAAATGAATGCAAGAAGACTCTGTATTTTGACATTTAGGTTATAAGAAGGATAAGTTTTTGAGTATTTCATCTTTTCGTGATAATATAGCAATAAAATAGTTAATTGGTTTGTAGGAATTAGCGAGCAGGATCTGAAAAAATATCAGAATAATCAAGCTGTATAGATATATCTATCTATGCCAAATAATTCTCTGGATTTTAAAGTTGTTTCTTACATTCATGAATACGAAACAATCCAAACTTTTAGGCACCGAGCATTTTATTTTCTTGGGAGTTGGTATATATAAGACTTGTGACAGAGCAGTGTATAAAAGACAGATTGCTTGTCATTCATTTAGTAAAAGAAGTGAATATCTTATTGACGTGTAAGCTTGTATGTTTTTCATTCTGTTTATGACATATATTATGCTATTTCTTAGGCATTCGACTAGTTAACCTAGGTTTATACGGAAGAAGAAATTACAATAATTTCACATGATGTCGTTAATGATAGCACTGGTCAAAAAGTCTAATGTTGTGAAATGGAAAGATTAGTTCCGAGAATACAATGTCTGACAATGAATAGTAAACATTATTAATTTTGCTTTTAATTAGTTTCAAATACATGTATATATACGTAGAACTGTGCGACATACCTAACCAAAAAAAACATCATCTCTCATATTTTCCATTTGCTTATTTGTTTACAAAAATGGTTTTCAGATTCTTGGCGCAGGGGATTGATGTTAATTATCTTGACGAAACTGAATTCGCCAGCAGCGTCATTGATGAATTAAATGTTCTCTAAAATAAAATACGAAGTTTATATTATTTATTTGTTCTTAAGTACTGAAAAACAAACATTTAATATTAAAAACCCTCAGTCTATAACATATTTACTTTCGATTTCACTTTAAACAAAATAAAATTTTAAAATGAAAGATGCAATTTGAGAATCCGCCTTCTGGTGTTTACCGTTTCTGATTGTAGTGACAACGCAATTGATTGAAAAATTAATCACTTTTACACAACACCACAAAAATTATTTTCAGATAATGATTATGCAATTTTATGTCGTACTATTGTAACAAATGCTACCTTTATTTTAATTATAGAAAATCTCAAAAAATAAAAAAATAAGGCAAACGAACATGGAGAGAATGTTGGAATAAACGTGATAGACAAACCATTCTTCAATGCTGAAAAGTAATACGTTAAAAGTAAAATTCACTCAAATGTGTCTATGACGTTTTGGCCATTATTTCTAAAAGCAATTAGAAAATCTTAAAAGAGAATTTAGAAAAAAATAGAATTTGGTATTCAAATTATTAAAGGAGAATATACTGTTTTTATTGTAAAAATAAAAATTCTAACATCGTCCAAATATTTAATTTATTTAAGCTTTTGCTGTTGTCCTGTGCTCTCCAGGAAATCACTGTTTTTAATGTAAAAATAGAATTCCAACATCGTCTAACTATTTACATTTCTGTACAACCAACCTTGTGCTGCCAACATACGCAAAAATGCTTACGCGGGTATCACCCTGAAAGAAATACGCTGGGCAGTATACCAACCTTTGAACTCGACATCCAACATCCATCCTGTGCTCACCAGGAAATTACTGTTATTTGTTGTAAAAATAAAATCCCATCATCGTCTAAATATTTGCATTTCTGGTACTACCAACCTTGTTTTGCTAGAAGAAATTGAAATATACCAAAGGGGCAGACAGACATCGTTATAACAGAAGACAGACAAGACTATTTATGCGTATGCGAACATAAGCATAATTGCTTACGTGGGTATCACCCCTGAAAGAGAAACTCAACCAACCTTTAAACAGGATATCCAACATCCATATTAAAAGTAGATTGGCAGCAACCTAGAACGTTCCAATATTTAAGATTTTAATAACACAAACAAATTGATATAAATTTTATATAAAATATTACGTTTTTTTAAATCATAAATTCTGCAACTTAACAAATAAGTCCTAATACAAAACGATGAAATATCCCAATTATTCTCAAAAGTGGAGAAAAACCAAGGGTCTGTTTAAGCAGACTGTCATGAACAAAAGCTACCGGATCTTTTTCTGCGTTGCATTTTATTAGTTTTAAGAGGATTCTGTAAGTATTTTTAACAAACATATTTTTCCTACAAAAGCAGTCAAAGACAAACTTGAAAATAGAATTTTTCCAATGACAGAAAATATATACGTTTATAACAAATATTAAGAAGTCAAATTGAACAGCTAAATTAGGCTTATTTTTATAAACGTATGAAAGGTGTGGATCATGTTTTTCTGGCAAATATTGCATATTCTTTCTTCAGGAATATCACCATGAGCTTGCCTTCAGTAACTGTGAGCATTTATCAATAATGTTTCTTCTTTTTGCATGTCATTTTGTTTCGTATATTAAATGTAAAATACAAAATTACCAATTTTGAATAAATATGGAAAATTTTGTATGCTATATGTACATTTCTAGGAGTTTCATCTCATTAAAGCCATTAGAACCAAAACATACGAAGCCAAAGATCTCCATAGCAAAAGAAGCACTCAAATCCAAACAAATCGAAAGGGAAAGCCAAATCCGACGGCAGGGAAAAATAAAAAAGTGCGATACTTTTCAATGTTTTAGAATTTTTTAAACAAATGTAGCAAATTTCTGTTAAACATGGTTTGATAAATTTCAAGTCTGACAACTGGGCTTCAATGTTCCACCGCCTGTATTTTAGTTACTCTCTAGCTGGATTGGGTGATAATCTGTTTTTTAGTTCGTGTTTTACTGCTTTTGTTTTCTTTGATTGTTCCTTTGACCCCTTGTTGGGGGAGTGTTTGTTTCCAACTTAATTAGTATGACCCCACACATGTATCATGTGCCTGCACAAAATCAGGAATTGTGGTCATTTATTTGTCTTTGTATTAAATGTTTTATTACATTTTTGATAATTTTCGGGTAAGAATATACACTATTTTTATTCATAATAAAAATAGGAGATGTGGCATGATTTTGCATTAAACAGCCATCCACCAAATAACAGTCGAAATTAAATTTCTTCAAGTTCCATAGAGCGATTAAAAGGAATGGTGTTCCACCCTTATTGATGGCCTAGTGGTGACCTCTAGATTTCCTCTGATTTTCTCGTAGTTGGAGTGTGGTCTCTACATTTTCTCCATATCTTTTTGTTTTTATATTAAGTAATTCAGTATTGTGATCAAGATTTATCATTTTCATTGCAGGACACCATTAAATAGATAACAAAAGAAAACAGTGTGACGGTTTTCTAAGAAGCCTTAAGAATTGACCGTGAAATTAACTTATTTATATGGAAGAGTCTGCGTCTCTTTAATAGAAAATTGTGGATATATATGTAATCGCTAGTTGCGCCTATATTATTATATATTTCACAAAATATAAAAGATGTGAAAGGGTATACGAAACAAAAGTATAAAATGGCGTTAATGTCAAAGCTAAAAAGGATTGAAGAGTGTAATTTTATCATTGAACACCAGATCAAATTGCAACAATCACTAATCAACAAAAAATATTTAGTTCGTACATTGAAAAAAATCAGGCGAGATTAAACATTTCATCTTGCCTATATATATGCATGTACCAGATCTGATACGACCCAAATAAGATTGTTCCAAATAAATATCTCTAGGAAAATTCTACACGATTTTAGTATTGATGGCGCACCATAATTCCAAAATAATGTTACGTTTTTTGAAAAATTATCGGTTGTGAGAGATTTGACTCGCATGCAACTTCAGGTGCAATGTTATACAGGACGGGAAAAATATTTCTACTGCGAGTTTTTGTAGCTGTTTATACTTTTTATGTATTTATTAATAGAAATGAGATCTTTAAATTATGTTTAGTTCCAAGCAACAGCAAAACAAATGAGTGTAAAGTAAGGAGACATCGTTTGTCAAATCGATGAGATAAAATGATAGTGTCATTATATATTTATAAACTTGTTGCGGATATATAGATCTCACCATCATGATTGATTAGCATTTTTTTGTCCACTTGGAATAATAATATTGTCAACTTAAAATGCAAGTTTTGCCGAGTAGAATTTAACCTACCTTAATTGGATGGAGAAATAACACAGGCGGATCCAGAATGGGGCACACGGGACTCTCTTTTCCCCTCTAAAAATGATTAAAATATAGAAAAATTGTATGGTTTTCCTTTAGTTTGTGGAAAAACAGCAATTATTACAATTTTCGTCTCACTTACTAAAATTATTTTCCATTGTTTGAATATTTAATATTTCGTCATAAATGGCAGACAGAAATCGTTAAGTCGGAAGACCGACAAGACCATGGCCAACAAAATGAAACGACTACAAACAAAGAACACGCAACACTTCACTGAAGCTTCAGCTGGAGTAACACGAACCCTACAAAACCAAGGTGAATATAGGTGCTCCGAAAGGGTCAGCAACTCCTGCTCCACTTGTGTCACCCGCCGTGTTACTCAGTATTCAAAGCCGGTGTATAGTCACAATCGATGTTAGTAACAACCGGTATAGGAACGATTGGTATTCATGACAGTTTGAAGATATCCATTGTCATTTGTGGAATGGATATTTTTTAGCGGTCAACCAAATCATGATGGCGACCGAAAAACTTTCGGTGTGATGACTCTTATCTTTCCCTGAGAATCCCTTGGTTCTGTAGATTTCTTGTCAGCTGCAACCCTCTATCAATAAAATCCTGATAGGAAGCACAAGCCCCGGAGTAGCATATCAACTAAGAAATATGCTTTCCGTATACAGGTGGGTTTGGAATGTCGCTAGACATGAACGGAAAGCAGGGCAATTATCCCGGAGTCTGTTACCCAGATATCACTAAGAGAAGTCCCGTCTAAACATATCAATGTTGCTTGTAGGTAAATTTCTTATGACAAGTTCGTTTATTTTAAAAGTTCTCTTATACCTGCCCTTTCATTAAAAACTCTAACCAAAAGAATGAGATTAAATCAGAAGTTCTTTGAACTGCTTCACAAAACTACATTTTATGCAATTATGCAACGTTTTGTAACAAGCATATTATCAACCATGCTTTATGTCTATAAAAAATGAATGCAAATTAACGTAGTTGTACATTGCGAAAATATAAACCAATAAAAGATTTGTTATATGGACAATAATGCGGTAATTAAAATTGTGTCAAAATAAAGTATGTAATAATTACTATGATGTACCTACCTGAACAGATTGTGTCAGCAGTCCAGTGTATTTTGAGTATTAGATTTGAGGACATAAACCAAAGTTATTATTTTGTTTAACACTGGTTGTCACTGGATTTCTTCCACAGTTCAACCATAAGCCAACAACTAATAATAACAGACATTATTTAATCAGTCAATAAAATGTTATGTTATCATTGTAATGTTTTATACAACTGAACGACTTTTTACACCAGATTTATTACAAAATCAATGGAACGGGTCTATAAATTGCACATTAAACTTGCCCACAATGCAGAAATTTTAAAAAATGAGATAGAATTACATTGAAGCTGAATTGATCCAAAGCAAAAAAACTATGGTTATAATCTTTGCATTATCCTTATGGATTCGACTTTAATAATCAGATCATTCGATATCAACAAAAGTCGCCAGAAACGTTACTCTTTAAGAAGTCATCTTAGCGTTTTTGCTTATATCTGCAGATGTGACGTAAGAAACTGGTACTAGTACAAAGTCTACATTTAGACCTGAAAACTCCTCGAGTAGAATATTTTATTGTCGGTTATTGCAGTGCTATTATGGAATCGGAAAATACCTGAGTGTATGTTTCCGCATATTACATGTGTCTGTTCCAAGTCAGACAAATAATCATGACGTCTAACTCAAATTTCATTTAATTGTTTATTAGTTTTTGCATTTTTCTGGAAAAGGCCCTGTTATTGATTGAACTTTGACGGATGCAATGTATTATTGTTGGACTCTGCAGGGATAATTTACCACGATAAATCTTGCCCAGCACTCACTCTACAACATAAGTCACATACAATGCTTAAATAACCTGATGATACCAAGGAGGAAAATGACAATCGTGAGGTCAAAAGACTGACAAGACCATTGCCAACAGGACGAAATGAAAAAGACAAACTGCAGTAAACAAAATACTAAACAGAAAACTAAAGCTTGTTTGTGACACGACAGGTATGAAAACGAGGGTAAGCTCAGGTGCGTGCTCTGGAAGAGTAAACAGCCTCTGTTTCAACTGTGAACCTTTCGTACATGTATCATTCATTTATGTAAAACCTATTGATAGTTTAATAATCATGACGGATATGTCATATATTTACCTAATGGTTTTGTCTCTCCTCTAACCCCCAGAACATGGCCAATAGTATTAATAATATGTATAACTCTGTTAGTTCTCAAATTCTAAAACAAACCAAATAAGAAATCTAAGTAAGGTTGTACTTAAAACCAATGCGAACAATCTATTTATCAAAACGGAAGTTATCTTCAGGTGTTCCGGAGAAGCAGCATGTGCTCTACAAGTGACATCCGTCGTGTTATTCAGTAATCAAAGCCGGTGGTAGGTCCTACTCTGTAGTATCCACAGTCGGTATAGGATGGTTCTGTTGTTAATCTGTGAAATCGATATTTTGCGATTCAATCAATAAAAAGGCTAACCGACAAAATAGAAATTATAACTTTAATTTTTCCATCCTAGAATTTTGGTGGTATGCAGTAAGCTCTGTCGAAAAATCGTAATACAAAAGATGTCAGTAAGGAATTCAAAGATTCTGCATATGTCAATTTTAGTGTACATTTTAGCTTTCTTGTAAGCAGTAACCCCCCTGTCAAGAAAATCCTGAACGATGCATAAGCCCTAGAATTCAACATCACATGCGAGATGTATACTAAAATTTTTTTATTTCCTAATTCGCATGAAGCAGGCCTTATTCAAGGACTTCTAAAAAGTTTGCTTTATACGAATAAAGAAATAAACCTGCAAGATTGGGGTTGAAGTTGTTTTCAATTGGAATGACGATAGTCTTATTAAAAAGCGACAGTCAAACGAATCAAAATGTTGACAATCAAGAAATCAAACATTTTAGCAAAGTGGTTAATTGCAACTTAAGGTTTGTCCTTCCTGGTTTAAAATATTTATATCTTCTCTTGCCATTTTTGTTTTACAAATCAAAGGTAAACTAAAGCTGTTTTTTTCTCTTTCAGTGTAGAAAAAGCGAGAGTATATTGAAGGTAGAAGGCAACAGACGGCAATCTCGATTACAAGAATAAGAACACGATAAGTACCACACTAAAAAAAATAAAAATGAACAAAAATCTATGAGCAATTCCAATCATTAAAATCAGGAGAATCATTGGGTCTAGAAGGGTAAGCAGTTCAATCTTTTTTAAATAATTGGGCATAGTGGTGTAAGTTTTAATGCTATTGCAGGAGGAGACACTTTGATGTATTCTAAAAAGCGTCGCGTTTGAGTCATGCCAGATCAATAAATCCGATGCCCATTTTTTATAATTGATAAAAAAGTGTCAGTAAGTAATGAAAACTTGTGGAGTACTCTAGAGAACCCGATATAAAACGTTGCTTGAAAGGACACTTTTGTAGATCTGGAATCCAATTTAATGAAGGAAGATCAAATTCGAATGTGGATCCAACAAATTAATTCGAAGATAACAAAGGGCAGACAGAAATCGTTACGCCACAAGACAGACAAGATCTTGGCCAACAAATCTTATTTTACTCTGCCACACGCTGCATGTGCCTGTCTGAAAACGCGTATCCATTGCATTGTTTCTTTTATTATTTAATTTTTAGTGGTATATTTCACATTTTGTTTGTTCTTTGTCATATATATATTTTGTTAATTAATCGGAGGGATTCCATTCCTGCTAAAGTACTCTAGATTTCGAACTTTCGGTGCTTTGAGAAATGCGTGTGTCTTCATGGCATGTTTTTTCTTTCTAATGAATGCTGATTGGCTTTTAAATTTCGATATAAAAAAACTCGAGAAAACAGACGGCTGGCTACTAAGAGTATTTGCCATAAAGCTAATACTGCAGTGGTTTGAGAAATCATTTCTTACTTGTAATTAAGGTGTTGTCCTACTTTTTTCCAAGCGTTGAGTGTTAGTTATCAACCACAGTCATTTTCTGTCTCAAATATATTAAATGCGTTCTTAGAAATAATCTAAAGGTATCAATTAGAAAATTTGTATCTTTTCCGTTAAAATCAAATAAAAAAGAACATCTAACCAAAGAATTTATGATTATAAAGATTAATGAGTTTTCATTTCCTAACCCCAACAAAGCTCAATGGATTAGTTAACTTAATGCGTATTTCAATTGTTGTTCATTTTGTAATTTATCATTTTTATTTATCTGCGCTCGATTCCATACTGATTGTTTTCTATTGTTGTCAAGTTTAATTAAAAAGCTTTAAACTGTTTCTGTTAAACGTTAACTTTGACGTAGTTTCAAGATTTCTTTGCGTTTCGTTTAAATTCCGTTATTTATGTTTACAATAAAAATATGAAAGGGGAAGATATGGGGTAACTGTAAAAAAACTGCAATCAAACTATGAGAAAACAGTGGAAATTTACGAATCTAGAGGTCTGCACAAAACCTTCTACAAGGGTGGAAATTCCAATCCGTGTAAAATCGCCCAAAATAAAGAAACCATTGTTGACATAAAATTATACTGCTCTAACCTGAGTCCAGTGTAGAATACCCATGTGAGAGATTAAAAGTGCATAGTTTAAAGAGACAAAACAAATTTGAAACAAACTAAAAAATAAAACGAAAACAAAAGGAACATAGGCGCCAGGAATCCTATTAACATAAAATACACTATACGAAGTCAATTTATGGTCACAGGTCTGGGCTTGCAACAGGTACATGAGACATTTTGGTGGGGTTTAATAAGTTGAGTACAACCCCCACCCCGCAGTGTGGTTAAAGGAAAAAATTAATCCTGAAACATGTGGAACTCCCTAGTAGCGTAGCAAAGAAATCAATAAATGACAATGATTTGGGTATTTACGACGGAATTTATTCAATTGTAAGGAATTCAGGACGGGACATTCTGAGACTTTAGAATGTTTTTTTTTCCTAGACCGGAATATTCACTTCAAAGCCTGTTTGTGTGTGCCAGATATCCCATTCTGTGCGAAAAATATTTAAACATACGATACTATACATTATTTCTGAAGTGATTGCTTTTGAGTAAAGATCATTTGTTGATTTATTTGTCAACAGCTTTCATTACTTGAACAAAACACTTTAACCTTGAAATATCATCCCAGAAAAAAAAAAACTACAGAGTAATATATAAAAAAAGATGTGTTATGATTGTCTTTGAAACAGCCACCCAAAACGTGTCAATCAAAACGAATTCGAAGATACCAATGCAGCAGACAGAAATTGTTAAGTCCAAAGACAGTTTCCCAGAGGTCCCAATAATTAAAAAAAATACATTTCTAATTCTTACGGCAAGCTATAAAAGAACAAAAACTATTAACTTACGATATTTAAATGCCATTACTTTCTTCCAGGTAAATATCTAATGTAAAACAATGACATTTAAACGTAAAAACAACATCTACATGCTCCTGACCTGGGACTTGAACATAAAGAATGTGGCGGGATTTAACTGTTTGTGAGTATTCAACCTTCCCCCTAACCTGGGTCATTGGTGTGACACCACGACAAAAAAAAACGAATTCTATTTTTTTTTGTGAATATTTAGGTTGATGTTTTTCTAGAAACCACAAAACTAAATGGAGAAATATTAAAAGGAATTCGAAGATACCAAAGGGGCAGACAGAAATCGTTAAATCGAGGACAAACAAGACCATGGCCAACAAAATCAAACGAAAGACAAACATAGAACACACAACACTACACTGAAAACTAAAGCTGGAGTAACACGAACCCT
>JAULBM010307751.1:0-14331 GCA_032357055.1 Geukensia granosissima | reverse complement strand
TGTGTCCAACAAAATACTGTGTCCACACTTACCCAAAGGTTCATTTGTTCACCTTTCACATGTCAACATGCTGCGGTAGTATCCTGCTGCGCTTGCATAGCACCTCAGTGATATTTTATTATATTAATGTATACTTTTGACTTTGTAGTTGCACCAACCATTAAAGCTGACAGTGCAGCCAGTATCACAGTGCAGGAAGGAGATAACATTACATTAATCTGTGAGGCAAATGGCATACCCGCTCCTAATATTACTTGGAAAAGAGGAGATGGGTTTCCCTTACCTGGAGGCGGATTTCAACACAGGGTAGGTAATCCTATGCATGTAGTTATTCACATTGCTGAAAAGCAGTTTTGATTCTAATGTTAGTATGTCATCACAGGCACGAGAAGCAAATTTTTATATATGTATAAATACCTTAACACCAACCAGGTAACTTACTTCATTTTTCAGAAAAATAACCCATGACCGGGTAAAATTTTTTGTTAAGTAATGACTGTCCCTTACTGCACTGTACATGGTTTGAAAGATCTATGATTTTTCTTTAAAATGAGTCATCAGAAAGATTTTAGGTCAAGAAGAAAAAAGTTAAAAGTCTGCAAATTTTTAAAAAATTGACCCAAAAGTCTTAAGTAGGACAAATGCTTGGCCACCTAAACTGAATCTGACTGGAAGCTTTCTGGGCACACAGATACTGAATAAGATGACGAATCTACTTTCATATTCTCACTTATTTGATTGTTTTTCATCTCATATAAATTTCACCATTTGTGTTTATTTATGTTAAATTTATGTTACTGAATTTAGTTTAGTATCGGACCCTATTGAATCATCTCCCTCTCAGAGCTACTACATGCATTGCAACAAGACAATGGTTAACAAAGGTGGAAGGGAGAACAATTGCAGTATTGATCACAAGCAATGAAATTACTGATACACATGATTTATAACTTTTAATTTTTACAGGGTGGTATTTTTAACGTTAGCAGCATCAATGCCGCTGATCGTGGACAGTTTATTTGCATTGCTGATAATAATGTTAGACCACCAGCAAATTATATTGTTCAACTAGAGGTCAGATTTGCCCCTTACACAAAAGCCGTACAGGACACTGTTGGACAGGCACAAAATCGGAAGTTTAATGCCAAATTAGATTGTTTAGTGGCAGGTAAGTAATATGTTAACCTGTCAGAGTATGAACATTTATATATCAAAGACTGACTTGATAAGTGATTTGTCAAAAGTCAATGTTTTAGATTTATAGGATGCTCTTTGGCCTGAAAACCCTCTTTATTTTATTGCTTCATCAGGAATTGGTACAGTATTGCAACATTGGCTATTCATTTGCCTTCAGATGTCCAGCTAGTCAGAACAGTGGTTATTCATTTCACTTCTGTTGTATGGCTATCCATAAAAAAACAAAATTAGTTACAATTAAATGTTTTGGTTTTATGCCACGACTGAGCATTATTTCATAATTTATTACACATGAGATTCATTTTTTAGTGACATCTTTTATGAAGATACAATTAGTAATCTAAAAAAGGAACAGATTTAGGCGGACCTTTTACATTACTAAGTATCTATAATGAATTTTGTCTCTTTGACTTACACAAGGAATCTCGGGTTAGGTTTCCAATTATGTTTACTTTTTTGTTAAAATAAAACTTCAAGGCCGCCTGGACAGATCTTGTTCTAAAGCCCATTAATTATTGTCATCAGAATAGAATTCAATCACAAGACTGTCCAATTTTAGGAGAACATGTTATATTTGGACAAATATAGAAAAACGGGATTTGGTTTGATTGTCCATGAGACAGCCATCCGAAAGGTATTAATCTCACACTTATACAGGTTGCCTTATGGCCTTCAATAGTTGACATATGTCAACACCCTACTGCAAACTGTACAAGGCCCAAAAAATAAAATGTAATGATATTCAAATATAAAAACAATCTTCTAAAAAAGTATTAAAACAATGCAAAACAAGTAACACTTAAACATAAAAACAACATCCACTGTACAACAGGTTCCTAGCTTGTGACATCAAAAGTATGTGGTTGGGTTAAACATGTTTGTGAGTACTCAATCCTCCTTCAAACCTGGGACAGTGGTGTGACCAAATGACATTAAAACCAAACTATAAAAACCAGCTGGATTTAACTTTTGAAATCAATACATTGTACACAAACAATAACAAATAAAGCATGAGACAACAAGATGTACAAAACTTGAAAAAAGTACTTGCTGTTATTAGAAGAAGTTCAAAATCCAAACACAGTTGATAATAAACTTTGATCTCCCAGGGTATGACAAAATCGAAAAAAGTCATTAAGAAGCGGTCTCATTCAAATTTGAAATTTGGCTTACAGTACTGTTTTTAAATGTCTTGTGTCGGTAATTACTGTAAATTCAGAAATAATTGTGATGTTTTCATTATTGAGAATAAGGCAACAGGATGCAAATCACAATAATTAGAACTTACATTTGGAATTTTGCTAGTTGTTTTCTGTTACAAGATTGACTAAATCACAATATTAAAACTCCCATTACTAGCATTGCAACTTTTGCAAAAATAAATGCACACAATAAATTCTGAATTTACAGTATTGAATTGAACATATTCTTAAGATAAAAATAATTGTATTACAGTAATTTGACCATTCATTGTAATTTAAAAATTTCAGCCAATCCTAGAGCAGAAGTTATATGGTACAAAGAAAATAAAGCTACTAAAGAGAAAGAACAGATTCAGGACAATGATAAATATGCATTAAATCAGCAGGATGATCAGCGGTTAAAGGCTGAGGAGAAGTGGTACACATTGGAAATAAAAATTGTACAGGGAAATGACTATGGGACATATTACTGTAGTGGGAGGAATCAGTTTGGTTCAAGCGAGGCAAAATTTGTTTTGTTTGGTAAGTTTTGTGTAGTTATTTTAAGTGATTTTGTTGGTTTGAAAATCCTAACTTTTTGTTTGGAGGAGGGAGGCAGGGTGCTTACATCCATATATGATGCACAATTTAGGCAAACTGTCTCATTCTTGACCATGCAAACTATACCATTTACATTATAAATGCTTGCTAGGTATTTAAAGTTTGACATTAAATAAATTTCTGGTTATGTTCCTGTAAATACTTGTCAGTTTATGTCACATTAGTCCTGAGAATCATGGCTCTCATTTGCTAGTTAAGCAAGAAAAATGACATTAATTCACTTGTAATTAGACAAATGAAATAAAAGCAAAAATGAATGTCTCATTTCATTGAAAGCTTACAGAATATTCCTGATTTTTGTAACCTGGGCTGCATCCATAATTTGAATGTTTTTGCAAGAGTCGAGAGTTATCTCCCATGTGGGACACTGTAACTTGAGAAAATCTAAAATATTTCTATTTTTTGCAAATTCCACAATAATTACTAAGGGAAAAACATTAGTCCAATACTCATTGTCATAATAAAGCAAAAAATTGATTTTTTTCATTAAATTTGTAGCTGAAATACAATTTAAAAAAAAGAAAAACCTAAATTTTCCCTTTATAACTATATCAATATACCCTCCATATGGGAGACAACTCTTACAAATCCCAAGATGTCAAAAGACCAAATAAGGATTTTATTTGATAGACAACTCTTACAAATCCCAAGATGTCAAAAGACCAAATTAGGATTTTATTTGATAAAAAGTGTGGGGAATAATTTTATTCACAGTAAAGGACTAAACCTTGGTTTTTAGTCCAGTAACAGTATGAGGAATATTTTTTTTCTGGTCATTAAGGGAAACAGATATTTTATTTTTTGGACTTGTTAACTTGAAGTAGTTTTTGTCTCTCCTGCTACGAAAGTCACTCTATGCAAGACATAGCAGTCCAAATTCCATCATCTGCATCCACATCCACACTTTTTTCAAACTTCCATAGTTTTGTCAAATCTGTATGGATTTTAGTGAAACTTGCTCAGCAGCTTTTTATTTTCAAAATATTTCATCCATATAAAAAAATTTAAAAATTAATTTTTAATTTCCCTTATTTTGACGGATAACTGGACTGATTTTTGCTTGATTTTTGATTACCCTGGAGGTTATGTTTTTTTCCAAAGTTTAATATCTTTGTCAAATCTTTATAGATAATGATGAAACTTGCTGAATATCTAGGGTGTATTGATATCACCTAGAGTTATATTGAAAAAAAATAATTTAAATTTTTCTGCTTTCAGGCAGATAATTGGACTCCATTTTTTAAATTGATTCAGGTTAAAGTTAAAGATGTAGCCAAAAGTAGTTTAAATGCTTCTCTACATAGAAAACATGTTATTCAGGATAAAATTTTGAAATTTTTTTCTCAGTTTCACTTATTTTGACAGATTATTGGACTTTTTTGTTTTGTTTTGGTTAACCCTGAGTTTAAGTTTGTTCAAAGTTTAATAATTTTGACAGATTTGTATAGATAATGATGAAACTTGCTAGGGATGTTCTTTATGCTTAATTGATATCATCCAGATTGAATATCAGAAAAAATATTCTTTTATTTTCCACATTTGATGGATAATTAGACTTTTTGTGTTTCTTAGGTTAGAGTTTTTCAAATCGATAAAGCTTTGTCAAATCCTATTAGAGTTTTGGAAAGCAGCTCAAGTGCTTCACTACATTGAAAAATATATCCTTCAGAATAAAATCCCCCCCAAGTTTCACACATTATGACCCATAATTGGATCTCTGCTTTTTTTTTCAAAATTTTGGTAACCCTCAGGTTAAAGATTTTTGAATTTCAATAGCTTTTTCAAATCTTTATTGATATTTATGAATCTTACTTTAATGCAGGAATCATTATCTGAAATAAACCAAATAATATAGAATACTTGACATACTGGCAATACTTAGAGTAGGCGAGACACAAGAATCAGAGGAACAGTATGAACTTTTTCATTGTAAGATAGAATTCCAATATTTTGATACCCCCAACTTGAGGCAACAAAGGTGTTATGTTTTACTTTTGTCTGTGAGTACATACAACCATCTGTCAATTTTTGTCAAAAGATTTTTTTGCTTGATGTTTGTTGGATGGATTTGATATTTGATCTGAAGCATAATCAGGGTGAGTAGTACTGTGTTTCCCCTTTTCAGGTCTGTCATATGTCTACTTTCTGTTTGCTGGGAAGCAGGCATCCATGCTCCATGGACACATTATCTCTATGTTAAGCATGTATTTTGAATATTGATTCTAATTCTACCTCAGGGGATTTATGTCTGCATTTGTAGCTCACCTGGCCTAAAAGGCCATGTGAGCTTTTGTCATCACTTGGTGTCCGTTGTCTGTCCGTTGTCCGTCCGTCAACAATTACAAAAAAAATCTTCTTCTCTGAAACCACTGGGCTATTTTGAACCATACTTGGCAGCAATTGTCCTTAGGGGGTCCTCTTTCAGAATTATGTCTGATGACCTGATCCGTAATCCAAGATGGCTGTCAGGCTAAATATAGACAAAAGGGGGGATGAAATTTGAAAAATCTTCTCCTCTGGAAGAATTGATCCAATTTAAGCCAAACTTTGCTGGAATGGTCCTTGGGTGGTCCTTTACTAAAATTTTGTCCAATGACCATGACCTCCAACCAAAATGGCACTTTACTTTGTTGAAATGGTCCCCAGGAGAACTTCTTTCAGAATTTTGTCTATTGACCACATTGGCCAAACAAGACATCTGCCTTGGCCCAACTTAATATGATGTAGGGCCCTAAGGGAATTTCATAAAGAAAATATTTTCTCATCTGAAACTTAACTCGATTGGAACCAATCTTTGGTCAAATGGTCCCTACATGGGTTCCATTTCGAATTGTATTGGGCATCCGCCAACCAAGATGACTGTCTCAGCCGAACTTGCTTGTGCTATTCAAACCATAGTTAATTCAAATGGTTTTAAGGTCAACTGTATGACAGGTGAGCGATGACAGGCTCCTGGAGCCTCTGGTTAAAAATGTCTACAATAAATGTTTGCATCGTTGATATTAAATGGGTAGGATGGATCATGATGATTTGAATATGAATGTATTTTAATAAAACAGAGATTTAAATTTATAAATCACACATGTATGAAACTTTGTATGTGTGGGTATGTTACAAGTACAATCTATTGTATTGTGTGCAGGTATGTAACAGGTTCAATCTATTGTTTGTGTGTGGGTATGTAACAGGTAAAATCTATTTTATGTGTGTGGGTATGTATCAGGTATAATATTGTATGTGTGCGGGTATGTGTTAGGTACAATCTATTATATGTGGGCGGGTATGTAACAGTTACAGTATGTGTGTGGGTATGGAACAGGTAAAATCTATTGTATTTGTGCAAGTATGTAACATGTACAATCTATTGTATGTGTGTGGGTATGTAACAGGTACAATCTATTTTATGTGTGTGTGTATGTAACAGGTACAATCTATTGTATGAGTTCAGATATTTCACAGGTACATCTATTGTATGTGTGCAGGTATGTATTGGGTACAATCTATTGTATGTGCTCAGGTATGTAGCAGGTACAATTAGCACTTCTTTGTGTGCGGGTATTTAACAGGTACAATCTATTATATGTGGGCGGGTGTGTAACAGGTACAGGATGTGTGTGGGCATGTAACAGGTAAAATCTATTGTATGTGTGCAGTTATGTAACAGGTACAATCTATTGTTTGTATGTGGGTATGTAACAGGAACAATCTATTGTTTGTGTGAGGGTATGTAATAGGTAAAATCTATTGTAGGCATTTGGGTATATAACAGGTAAAATCTATAAAAGACAATTATATTTAACAGTTCTGTTATTAATATAAGAACTTGTAACATTTTCTTCAGATAAATACTCTTGGTTTTTCTTGTTGGGATAGATTATCAAATATTTCCTTACCTTTACCTTTAATAGGAGAGAACTTTTTTCTCCCTAAATGCAAGTTTTATTTATTGTTGTAGAAACCACGGAGTGTCAAGTCCAGAATTGTCTATCTTTAAATGCTCAGGGTGATGGAGTCACAGTGTTTCAGTTCTTCAGCGTTTCGGTTACAACGCTTGCTGCTGTTCTTGTCAGTTTATTTGCAAAGAGATTTATTCAGCGGACACTTTAAACACCACAATGTGATATAAACCAACAGAAGTGCTGATATTGTTATATATATTTTTTCAGTTTGAATATGCTTGGGATGATATCATGTTGAATTCAACTTTCCATTGTTAATATTGATGAATTGTAATATAACATAATTGGCTATGAACACGTCAGACACTGAAATTTGATTAGAAATAGTTGAATCATCACACGATGTGATTACATATTTAGACACATGCATTTCTTATTTCTTGAATAGCTGGTTTCCAAAATATTTATATTTACATTTAGCTTTAATTTAATAGCTGAACATTAAAATTCAAAGAGGAGACAAAACTTTGAAATGGAAACTACTTCTGTTGTAATTAGATTTTTGAATTTCCCTTTGGCTATATTAGAATATTTGAAACTCAGAAATCCATTTTCAGTATTTATTATATACTGTACTTCATAATCATTTTAGTTAGCATTTAATTTCGAACGTGTATATGTATAAAATATATGTGCCATAGTGTATATAGTTCCATATATTGTAAAACACATTCCCTCTCAAGTTAAAGACACTGCTGTCTGCCTGACAGTGTCTGGCCGGTTCTTTGTTGTTGTATTAAGTTTTTCAAATGTATTACCAAGTATAGTTGATAATAGGATTCCTGTTATTTCTCAGTTCAAAAGGTGACCTTCTGTAAAAGTAAATCACGAATACCAGTTTTCTTGGTTGGGGAAAATATATCCAGTTCCTGGGTTCTTGAATTCATTCATTTATAATCAGCATGGTGATAAGCAACAGAAAATATATATTTCATTAGGAGCTAAATTTACTGAACAACAAAATCCATGAAAATAGGTTCCCTACAAACAAATGCTCAAAAGTAAAAATGACCAAAGTGTGTCTCAAAAAATGGCTTAAATAAAATATCTATATCAAAGAAAGATGTTATTAAAAAAAATATGTTGCTTTAATCTCCCTTAATTAATGTTTAATGGCCAGGTCAAATACTATTAGTATAAAAATAGGAGATGTGGCATGATTGCTCATGAGACAGCCATCCACCAAATAACAGTCCAAATAATATTCTAAAGGTCCATAAAACTCGACAATCGGCCTAATTACCCATTATTTAAAAAAAATGGTGTGAAAGAAAAACAATTAAAGACTATTTAAACAACAACAACCACTGGACTACAGGTTCCTGTCAAGGTTTAAACAAGGTTGTGAGCCCTAGATAAAAAAGTAATTATCTTTTAGTAAGGTAATCAACTCTGGTAACCTTTCTTATGATGTGTCTTTTATTTTAAATTAATATATTAATGGAATTGAAATATATATACCTGTATACAAACAATTTGTATGTATTTGTAATTTAGCTGAATATTTGTATATTATGTAATATATCTCAATGACATTTTGTATTTTTGTACTAATTGATCTGCAAAATGGTTAACACACGCATCTCTGTGTCTCTGAGAGTTTTGAAAAGCTGATATTTTCTTTGTTTTATGAGATTTCTCTTTACTACTTGTTATTACTTCCAAACTCAAATTATATTTTATATTTTTTTATTTGCATAATAGAGTTTATTTCATTGCTCTTGCAATATATTGATGAGATTAATGAAGATGGATACTATAAGTTTATAAGACTCAACCAATTTCCTACGTATCTTATATATAAGAATACTCTATGTTATAAAATTTCCTTGTTGTTACCTGGTTGTGGTTACCTGGTTGTTGTTACCTGGTTATGGTTGGAAATCTGTTGGTTCTATTGTATAGTTGCTAGACTGAGTCATTGTGATCTAGTTGATGTTACAATAAAATTTTACTTATATATGGACACAAAAAGTTATGGACACAGAAAGAATGGATGATCATTTAATTTTAAAATGGTTTTGGAAAATACTACATTACGTAGATATATTATGCAAATGTTACTCTAACTAGGAAGTAATAATGGTGACAGTGTTGCTCTAACTAGGAAGTAATAATGGTGACAGTTTTCTTAACTTGGGGATCAATAAGGTTATCTATTTTTTTTTTTAGAACAACCTTTTATAAATATTTAAAAAGAACTTATAGAGAAAAATGTAATATTTGGCTGACACATAAATGTTTCTTATTTGTTGAAAAAGATTCTGTCATAATACAGGGATATGTTGTTTTTCGAAGCATTTTCATACAAGGTGAAAACATTCCTATAACTTTTGTTATTGTTGAGTATTAGGATAATATTCCTGTAAAAATAATATTGATACATTTTTATGTATGTACATGTATATATCATATACTCATTCTATCTATCCCAAACTGAGGTTATGACATCTTATTGAGGGGATTTTATTTTAAGTGTCAACTTCTTAAGGTTTTATTTTAAAACAAATAAATGTAACACAAAAAGTTTATTTACTTACTGGAAAAAATGCATATCAATTAAAATAAGGATATTAATTTTGCAAAAAAAAACAATTCCCAGAATAAATACTTTTACCCTCAGATTGTTGTATATACCTGAAACAATCGTTTATAACCTAGAAATTAATTGCTATGTGTGTTTTGATAATGGATTGTCTCCCATTGTTTTAACTCATTGCTCATTCACTCATTGAACTTAACTGTGCAATTAACATTGACCTTGATATTCCATTGACAGTAAAGGTCACCTATGTTTTATTTATCGAAATCCTGATTGGGATTAACAACTACACTGAAATATCATATTATTTTTGGTTTCATTAAGTAAACTAAATTAGCAGAGATCTGAAATTTATCTCAAGGATGTTAATCATATGTAATAGTTTTTTTTCTTTAAACTGATCGACTTAATATATTTTTACATTGTGGATAATGTCTTCCTAATATATATACATAGGGCTCATTTATACGTCGCATGATCTTCGTGTGACATCTCAGGACTCTTACGCCAATACAGCACAATGTTGCGTGATTTTGCTGAAATTAAAAGTATTAACAAAACCACTGAAAGAATAAACTAATATCAAATCTGGCATGTCAGTGTAAAGGCATTTGTTTAAATGAGCCCTTATAGTTGTAAAAATGTTTCAGCTGTAGTAATTTTCTCAGATATGTCAAAGCTACAAAACATGTGTATTAGAGAGAAGCAAATTGTAAGAAAGTTTAGAGTTTGAAATGTAAACTCTAGAAGGACTTCAATTGAATTGATTTATGAATCATCTTTCAACAAATTTAACAAGAAATTCAATGGTAGAATATATGATTTATCTTTAATTTGAGGTCATAAAATTGATTTTTTTCTGTCTGTTTAATACATGTATATCAGAAATACTCTGCCGAGATAACAACCCTAATCATCTTTTCAGTAAACGTTTTTCTTCAGAAACGGACTGGCTCTCAGTTTGGATTGCACATGACCACGATAATATATTGTCTATGTAAGACAATATATTTATGTGATATTAGAGGCATTATAGAGATTATAAGTATAGGATAATGTAGGCAGTTTGTTTCTTATTTTACCTTTTTTGTTCATCTTTTTCGTTGTATTAGTGTTAGTCAAAAAAATAAAGTTATCCTTGATAATGTTATACACCTCACAGAATTATCATGTATTATGAATGAATTTTCAGATTGTTAATTAATCTTCAGCTTTTTCATTGACAAATAAAATAATGTGAATTTACCAAATTTAGATTTTATCAATTTCTTGCCTTTTAACAAAAATTGTGCACAAGCAACCATTCTGGAGAAAATTCTGACTGTCTGGAGTAATATGATATGGGTAAATGATTAAATATTATTAATTTGGAATTATACAATCATAAAAAATGCTTCACTTGCAAAACAAAATTGATAAATATTATCGACAACTTTTAATTTGAAAGTATGTACATATCTTCATGAAGAAAAGTGATTTATTGTGATGATTTACATTGAAAATACCAATAAATACATAATAAATAAGTTTTGTTTTTATGTGCCTGCTATCACATATACGACTGCTGTGGCAGTGTTGGCATTAGTGTCAGTACACAGTAAGTGCATAGGTTGGTTTACACACTATAACTTTTTCTAATAAGCCAGTCTTTTTTATAAAACCAAAAAATACTGTGGTCACATTATGTTATGGGTATGTTGGCAGAGGTGTCATTGTCCATAGACAGTCAGGTTTCCATTCAATATCTTTCGTGCTATTATTTAGATACATTTTAACTTTTAACACAAAGATACCCAATGTAAAATACAGTTTGAAATTGATTTTATGCGATTTAGCCAGTTGTTTTTTAAGGAGGGTCCAAAAGAGGATTTTTTTTGGTTGCCTCTACAGAGTAGAGGGGGACAATGTAGGACACTTGCATTCGCTTCTGCAGCCATATCTCAGAAACAAAAAAAAACCTTACAGCAATATATCATGGTATGTAGATGCATTAAGGTGCAACACATATGGCACAAAAATTGATTTCACAAGATCCATTTTGGGTCTGACTTGATATCAGATACTTCATGACCTACAATCATGTAACTGTATGGAGATGTATCTTGAGGAGTCAGCATTTTACCTTCATTAGGTCACTTTGACCTACATTTCTACATTGACTCTGTTTCACCTTTAGGTCTTGGTTTTCAGGAACTTTTTGTAGTTTGACTTGTGGAACCTAAATAGGTAACTTTGACCTGTATTTCACGCTCCATTGACTTGGTTTACTTTTAGGCCCAAAAATGATCATTGTTTAGGTGATCCTTTTGCCATCTTTATCAATAGGTGTTAAAATCATGCAGGTTCAGTTGTACTTTAACACCTGTCAATAAAAATGACAATAGGATCTGAACAATTATCATGTGACTTGACAGTCTCTCAAGAAGATCAATTAAATGGACAATGTTTACCTTTCTACATTCAAGCCAAAGAGCTATCAAATACCCATCATCTTCTATGTAAAGGCAACATATAATCCTATTGTAAGTAAAACCGGTAAAAGGAAATTTGCTCTAAATTCGACTGTCATTTGGTGGATGGCTGTCTCATGGACAATCATACCACATCTATTTTTATATACAGGCTTGAGAATGGCAACATGCATCTCCTTTTGAATACCTTTTTATTTCTCATCTGATTTTTATGTTTTTTTTCAATTAATTCATCACAAATAAGAGCATTGATTAGTTTATTAATGAATACTCTCTATATCTTACTGTTTTCATAATAGTGTCGAAACAGGATGAATAACTCAATGTCCCATAAAGTGGTGAATGTTTTTTGTTTAATTCCTTATTTAAAAAGCAATATAAGTTACCTTCAGCATTTTTTCTTAGCATTAATCAATTTTTATAAAATAGGATCAAACTGTAAAAAGGTGATTTTGCAAGAGACGAGAAATCTTAATTTTTAACTGATTTTTGATTTGTGTAGCTCATTTTGGCAAAAACCATGTGAAATTTTGACATCACTTGGCGTCTGTTGTCTTTTCGTAGTCCATAAACTTTTACGTTTTCATCTTCTTCTCTGATACAGCTAGTCCAAGTAGAACCAAACTTTACAGAAAACATCTATGAAAGTTTAGAAAAAAAGGGATATGGTGTAAATATTCATGACAAAAAAATTCCTCGTTTCACCCTGATCGGACAAAACATGGCCACCGTGGAGTATTCTTCTATGGAGCATATCTTGAAGGTTCTTTATAAAGTTTACTAATTTTGTCGGGTCTGACATAAACATGGCCGTCATGGACGATTCTTGTTCATAACCTGGAAGTTCAATTTCAAGATCCTTTTGGATTCGGTCGAGGATAATGCTAGACAATGGGCGAAGCGCGAAGAAGAGGAACTAGACAACCTTTCCGAATGGGTGAAGGCTGTGCGGTCGTTGATACAAGTACGTATTTGCAAGTTATAAAAAGATCAATGAATACAGAGGCGAAATCGGTCTTCAAAGATCCGAGTGTTGCCAGACATCTCTCTGAACTGCATGACGAATATGTTGTCGTCCCCGCCGATAAAGCCCCTAACAACATTGTTTTTTGTTTGTAAATCACACTACATAGCCTGCTTGATCAATAATTAGGTATCGACAGTTCACTTGGCAACCCAACATATACCACAACGACACTTACCAAAGAGGAAATCCTTGACAATCATCGGTCAGTTTTGTCTTCTTTTGGAATTTCAACTAAAAAGGAGGAATTCGATCTTCCTTTACTTTACTGGATTCCAAAGCTTCACAAGTGTCCTTACAAGCAATGTAACATTGCAGGGTCTGCCAAAATGCTCTACAAAACCTCTTTCCAAGTTACTGACAGTTATTCTATCAGCAGTAAAAAATTGGCTCCAGAGTTACTGTGAAACAAGCCATTCCAAAAGTGGATTATAATGTCTCAAATCAAGGTCCCTTACCTCTTGCAATAGCATCAAAACATTTGATTTTTCCACCCTGTATACTAATATTCCACATTCAAAACTCAAAGAGAAATTAAGAGCCTTAGTTCACCTCTGTTTTGTTAACAAAATGACAAACGCAGATACAAATATTTGGTTCTAGGGAAGGGCAAACCTTATTTTGTTGTTAACAACTCTGATCCTAACAAAGAGTTCTCAGAAAATGACATTTGCGAAATGCTAGATTTCTTGATTGACCACATTTTTGGAATGTTTGGCTGACGTTTTTTTCAAAAGACTGTCGGCATTCCAATGGGGACCAACTGTGCACCCCTTCTCGCAGATTTATTCCTTTATTCGTATGAAGTTGACTTCAGTCAGAGCCTTCTACAGAGAAAAGAGAACAAGATGGCTCAATCTTTTGGTTTCACGTTCCGATATATAGATGATGTTCTTTCACCGAATAACTCTAATTTGGTGACTATGTTGACCTTGAACTTGAAATCAAAGATACTACAGAAACAGAAAGGTCTGCTTCTTGACCAGAGACTTACACCTAGAAATTGACAGTAAGGGCGGGTTAAGAACAAAACTTTACGACAAGAGAGACGACTTTGATTTGCCAATTGTTAACTTTCCGTTCATGTCTAGCAACATTCCAGCCATAACTGCCTACGGAGTGTATATTTCTCAGTTGATACGCTGCTCCAAAGCTTGTATTTCCTATCAGAATTTCATTGATAGAGTGTTGCAGCTGACAAGAAAGCTACTAGTCATAGGTTTCTCAGGGAAAGATTAGAGTCATCACTCCGGAAGTTTTTCGGTCGCCATCATGATTTGGCTGACCGGTTCGAAATATCTATTTCACGAATGACAATGGATATCTTCCGACTGTC
>JAULBM010307740.1:0-14332 GCA_032357055.1 Geukensia granosissima | reverse complement strand
ACTTGCAATAATGGGCAGAAGTCCACTGCAGTAAAAGGCCCCAAAATAAAATATAACGATATTCAAATGTAACAACTATCGGCAAAATAAGTAAACAATGTAAACAATGTAAAACAAGTGTGAAATTATAAGTGGTCGCCGAAAGCGTGAGGCAGCGCAACCCGGTCAAATTAGCCTAACATTGTTCTGATTTCGATGTTTTTGCACCTCCGTACGTACCATATTCACTATTCTTTCATTACATCCTTATTTGGAAGATTTCAAATTAATCTTCCTGAAACTATACCTAAATCTCAGTGGTCTTGCTGAGTGTGATGCACCAAAATATTTTTTTTCTAATAATGTTGTGAGTTGAATGAATGTTATGACTTTAAAGCAACTGCATCTCATCACATAAATAGAAGCCGGAATTTTATTAAAATGGCAGGTTAAGACAAAGTTAAGCTATTATCAAGGAGGTATCAAGGGACAGACTGTAGGAAGTTGGCAATATTGCTCAATATTGCCAACTTCCTATGGTATCAAGTGTCTGCGTCTGCATACATACAATGTATTAATTTGTCACAATTTTGCATTTCTGTGATATGAGATATTTCAAATTTCCTAACGTCCAGCGGTAAACATTTCATGCATATTCAGAACGAGGGAATATATATTAATAAATAATTGTTTTCTACTTTCTGATATGCTTAGCTAAAATTTTAACGTCCTAGCTGACGAAAAACAACAGTACACAGAAAGACATGCCCCTTTACCATGACACATTTGTCTGACGCAGACAAAGTCTTTGCTCTTACTCCTACATGTTGCGTGCTTAGCAAAGAAGCAGCAAATACCAATTCTAATAAGGAGTTCTTTAATTTGAGTCTGATAGGGATTGACCGTACGACCTTCACACTGGAGGCGAGCACCCTTACCATTACATAACCGAAGAAGCCAACTTTGAATTTAATGGGTATGAGAGAGTATTCGAATTACTTTAACGTTTTTTTTTTATATTTGACGCTTGTGTCTTTCTCCAATTTCAATGTAACCATTCCGTCAGCAAGAGCTCATTATAACAAACACGTTTAATTAGTTTTGGATAAGTCTAATACGATAGACTAATACATGATTAAGATTTTAAATTATATACATGTATGGGTCGAGAGATAATAATAATAATAACGCCACTAGAAGACTGTTTAGCGATAACCATTAAATGATGGAAAATGAGATGAAATAAAGAATAAATATAGATAAATTAAGCAAATACTTCGACTGACACCTTACTTGAAATCACTTCTTTACTAGTTCTTTACCGATGCAATATTTGCCACGAATAAATCTATGGTGATGTATTGTAGGGTCAGTATCAAAATATGCTTTCCTTGACTTTTTTTAGATATTAAATTAGGCATTTTGCTTGTTTTTGAACAAGCAATTGAGCTAAATAATCGTATTTTCAAATAAAATGTATTTATAATATTATAGATCAATGTAAATTACATGTAGTTATTATTTTGACTTCGTTGTCTACTACCGCTTGAATGCAAACGGTAATTTCTATTTGTATAATTTTCAATGTCTCCTTGTCTGTCATTCTCTGACATATGTATCATTTCTCTACTATATCGTATATCAGATAGTGAATGACTATATCTGTCGTCACTCCTCGTTTGACTAGGCTGTGTTGTATCCGTACCACTGCTCACTACAAAGACAAGGTTAATCTTTATTTAAGTGTTTGAAAAAACTTGAATTGAATAACTTAACAAAAGGAATATATTACAAGATGTTTGCAAAATAACGAATTCCTATAAAACTGCTAAAATTAGTATTGATGCAAACACCTTCGAAAGTTATTAAGATTCGCACAGTCTCCATGGCATAAATTCTATTTATTTTCTTTTCATAATATAATAAACTTAGTATATGTTCATATCTTGAACTATTTGGCTAATTTTTGGGAACGGCCTTAAGCCAAGAGTATTCAATGTAGAGAAAATGTGAAGTATTTTTTGCATATTCTATTTTGTGACTGACCACCTTCAAACCACCGGTAAACGGTGACACATGTTGGAAATCAATAGAAACAAAATATCCTTTCTGGACGATAAAGAATGTTTTAAACCGAGGGGCTTTGAAAGCGCAACATGTTCTCATCTCCTTAACAAGTGAAAGATAAACAAAAGAACATTTAAGGTAAGTGCATTTTGCTTGACAATAATGTGCTGGACACATAAATATGTTGGGCACAGTAATATGACATTTTGACCCCCATTATCACCAAAACTGGTGTAACTTTTGTTGAAATTTTCATAAGGAATAATTGGGAAAAATCCCTACCAAATCGGATGAAAAATAAACAATTTCCATACCATGCAAAACTGAATGTTTCCCCACTTTGACCCCTTGTATCTCCAAAACGTTAAGTGATACAGACAATTCATTGACTTAAACCCAAGAGATCGCATTGAGACAAATCAAATGAAATATCCACCAATATCTGATGGAAAATTAAACTTTCCCGATATCAAGCGAAACTGATTTTTTTGACCGAATTGACCGCTTTATCTCGAAAATGGTAAGAGATATATAAAGAGTAACCCCGTTAACATATTTCTGAAAGATCTTATTGAGTTAAATTATCCTTATTTAAATTTGACGAAATATAAAACTCCTGCCTTTTTACTTATGAACCCTTTATATAAAAATCGATATAAGCTACAATATGCTTCAGTTAACTATTGCTGCATTTTTAATAGGAAACATTTGAAATAAAACCCCATGATAATCAAAGTTTTGTCATATATATTGGGTACGAAATTACTAATGAATCGAAATTATAGTACAGAAGTTATTGAACACAGACCTTCCTGTCTACAGTCGACGCCAATAACATAATAAGACTGCATATATTTTGCGACCGTATAAATGTGTCACAATGTACAAGAAGTAGGAGATGTGGCATTATTGTGTATGAAGAAATCTATACAAATATGATTGTCTATTAAGACAGCCAACCAAAGTAAATGTCTAGTTAGAAAGCCATCCAAACCGTGTAAAATATTAATCACAAACATCTACAGAATGCCCTAAGGCCTGCAATAATGGACAAATGTCGACATCATGCGGCAAGCTGTAAAAAGTCCCAAAATAAAATATGATGATGACCAAATAAGTAAACAATGTAAAACAAGTAACACTTAAACATAAATCCAACGACATCCACTAGACTTAGGACTGGCACATAAAGTATGTGTCTGGGGTAAAATATAATTGTGAGTACTCAACCCTCCCCTAACCTCGGACAGTAGTGTGACAAAACGGCATAAAAGAAGACTTTGAAAACCAACGGCATAGGATTTAATTTTTGAAGTCGATACACATTACGAGGACAATAACAAATAAAACAAGAGACAACAAAAAGTTCCGACCTCGAAAAAGTATCTTCTGTTTCTTTTAATATGTAGCTTTTTATTTTGTAGATAACTGTCCTTGGTCTAATGGAGGCAATTGCGTGTAATTGGTATTCTGAATAAAACTGGTTGATGTGCTATCTCAACTTATGGTAGATGTTTTATTTATTAGCAGACTTTAAATGTTTTATAAAAAAATTCTAAAGCACTGAAAATACGGAATGGCTTCGAAAGGTATTGGACTAGTAGTTGTCCCTGCCATTGGATTCGGCTTCCCATTTCAATTGTTTGCATTTCAATGCTTTCTTAACTTTGTTTGGATTTTTTTACTTCCTATGTTTTGGTTCTAATGCTACCGATGTTACTTCTTGAAATGTACATATAACAAACCAAATTGTTGATATTTGTTCAACATTAGTGATTTTGTATTTTGAAGTCGATGCCTTTGCTGGTGCAACATAGGTAAACGAGGTATTCACCAGTCCAGTTGTCAGAACATTGGTTATTATGATTTTATAATCATATAAACGTAGTGGGGAATATAGCAAAAGCTTAAACAGCCAAAAATAGGCAGTAAACATGAAATCGCTCTTGATAAAAGAAGGTGAGAAATTCCGTGACAAACTATCATTCATAAATTAATAAATTCCATCCATTTTCTTTTTTACTTGTGAATTAGAAATAGGTAATATGGGTTTCCGGAAAACAGGCATCTTAGACAAAACATCCCATAAAGTATACAAAATGAAGAAATGTAACTTGTTAACATACCTTTTGAGACTAGTTTGGCATGACTACTTGAAGACTGCAAAAAAGATTAATTCCATTCAAAGAGGTAAAATTCCAGATATCTATAGAAATGTAGGAGCTTTCGTTTTACCTTATGCATGTGCATTTAGCAAATGTTTAAAATCTTCGAAAATATACGAAAGAGTTCTTAAATGACCAAGGTAAATATACAAACCGAGGGTAGTAGTCGCCGCCTTGTAAGTTCGCCTTTACTGCTTTTATATTGATTTTTTACAAAATTGTAGTTTAATTATGCAAAAACGCCGTCAGGCAAAGTTATATTGTAGCTAGGTGCTTTTCCAAAAAATGAATAAATTAATAAAATATAAAATGAAAATAAATAAAAAATAAATAAATAATAAAGATAGATTAAATAAAATAATTGGAAATAACTTACAGAGAAAAGCAGATTTTCTAATTTTTAAGGCCGGTACACACACATCAAGATTTGTATTATAAGATTAATCTTATATAATTTTGTATTATAAGATTTCTTGTACACATACTATGATGAATCTTATCAGAATGTAAACAAATCTGTTTGTATTAATGTGAAACCTATGTGCATTTCCCGCAAAAAACGGGAGAATTTCTTAATGTATAAGTTTGCTTTACACAATAAAGAAAGGTCTACCTAAGCATAGACATCGTAGACAATATTGGGTAAGGCCATAAGAAATATATTTGTTGCCCATCATGCCAAATCTAAAAAAAAACTCAAAAAAAGAACCTACAGTTTCTGGATTTTCTTAGGAATGGATTTACACCTTTAATGCCTCTTTTTGTAATAGTTTCCACAAATCCTCCTTATCCTTTCACAGTTCTAAAGGTTTTGTTAGTCTTTGTCAGGGAATGCAGCGGTTGCCACGTATTTATCTATATGCCACATTGTGATGCTAATGCTTAAAATCTGATTGGTTGACCTCAGGAGGTCACCTATGATTTGTTATAAGAAATCCTTTCACAGTTCTAAAGGTTTTTATTAGTCTTTGTTAGAGAATGCATCGGCTGATCACAGTCTAAACTGACTGTTTTGCCCTAATGATTGATTAGCATCTGAATCATGTGTGTTATCCATGCAACCTCATAATAAGATACATTTTTAAAAATATCTAGCTGTTTTGAAAAAAAAACAACAAAACTTGGGCGTCCTTTTCATTGAGAAACGATGCCACCTACTGAAATTGATGTCATGATTAATTTCCTGTTGTCCATTAAAACTTTAAAATAGAAAGTGTTGTTTTTCGTTGTTGTTTGGTTGTGTCTTGGTGTTGAAGGCTATTACTATTGAAGGAATAGGTCCAATATATCAGTCTTGCTTTTTTAACATAGTTGTAGAATACCCATTTGAGAGATCAGACGTGCATAGTCCAAACAGACAAGAAAAATTTGATACAAACTAAAAGATTAAACGAAAACAAAAGGAACAAAGGCTTTGAATACTTTACAAAACAGGAGTGTGATCAGGTGCTCCTGAAGGGTAAGCATCACCTGTCTTGCGACCAACACCCGTCATGGTTTCTTTAATGTCAAAATCAGGAGGGTCAATTTGTGTCGAATCCGGAAGGAATCCACGAACTCCCAATTAAACAGGAGTGGGATCTGGCGTCATGAAGAGTAAGCAATTCCTGTCTTGCACGCAACACCCGTCTTGGGATCCTAAAACTCTAATCGAGGTAAACGTCAATCCGAGAAGAGGTCAACTTATTTTTATAACCTGTAACAGGTCCTTAACTAGTTGAGATACACTGATACCATATTGATCAACCAATTCGTGATGGCAACCATAACATTTAAGGAAGGATTACTTCAATCTTGATTGGATGTATCCTTGTTGTATTAATTTAAACGACAACAACAATGCTCTCTTCAGAAAATTCAAATACTCTGAACAGGCACGAGAGTATCGAATTAACTGCCAAACATAAACCCCGTTGGCAGGGGAAGCAGGAATATTGCCACATAAATATGGGAAGTTTACAATAGAAAAGTTTAAGTCATCATGTTTGTCGTAAATCTTAGAAACAAGTTTTCCCTTGGTCAATTTCGAGGAATAAATCTAGGTATGAAGGAGATTTTGTTGAGTTTGTTGTCTCATTAATTTTTTGTTCGCTGGGATATATTAGGTCGAGATGTTCACTGAACGTAGGATTATTCAATGAAAAAACATCAATAATGCAAAAAGTGTTATTAAACGATATGGCCAATTTCTTTTTGTTATTTCGCAGGAGTTCCTGAATGAGTTCTGCCTCAAACGAGTATAAAAACAAGTCGGCTTACAGGTGCGCACAATTTGTGCCCATTCGAATGTCAACGGTCTGTTGAAAAACTCGCCCACCAAATTCTATAAAAATGTTGTCAATAAGATAGAAAGTCCAGCATTTTGACAATATAACTTTCTTTGTCTTTGTATTTATTAGCACAAGTTGTGAGTTCTCTAACAAAGTAAGACATCTTTTTACCTGAAACCAAATATTTATATCTTGGATTTTCATTTTATTTAACAAAACACTAATGTGTAAATTTCTTAAGACGATCTTTAAGTCGTGAATGTGTCATAGTGGTATAAAGGGCAGAAAAGTCAAACGTTTGAATACTTGTACAAAATTTTAAGAATCGGATTTGAGGTATTGATAATCCATGTAATATCAACATTTGGTTATGTATTAAAGCGCAGCAAAATGTACACTGCATATTAAGACGTTAAACTACCCTACCTTAGGTTTGCCTGTGAAGTTAGATGAAGATGTCTGCTTTCGTCTCTCCATTGTTTTTCTAAATCCTTCATGCACCTGGCATCAACATAAATTCGATGTTATTTTTTCAATCTTGTTTTTCCAACATTGAATTAGTAAACGATCTGATCAGATGATATTTTACATATTTGCAAACGGTTAAATATTATATCGAAATGACATTTATGAAGAATAAAATGCTTTCACATGTGCAAGGCTTTTTTTAACGAACACAGTGTAATAATTTTTTTAAGTTATCTAATTGAACAATACGAGCGTTGAAATCTAATTAAGAAAGCGAATTGATGGTGTAAGATTTTTCTGATGCAATACTAAGGATTTGGTTGTTTTGTTTGTTTTGTTTTTTTTTAGAAAAAAATCTTGTGTTGAGTTTGGTCGAAAATGTAATTTGTGTTAACGTTGGAACTTAAAAATAATGTGCCCAAATATTAAAAATGTTTTGCTTATAAAATTGCCTTAGAAAAAAAACATTCTCGCCCGTTTGACAGCCGAAAAAATGTAACATGACTAATAACAACTTCCAAAGAAAATCAAATTTTTGATGCCTATGTTAACACTGTAGCACTAGTATTTGATATATAACAGCGGACAACAAAATAGTCTTACTTTAGTATACAAGTAGCTTACTTTTTTGTTCAACACTGTGTGAAATATGAATATAAAAAGTCCCTGGAATAAAATAATAATTGTATTTTAAAAAAAATAAATAAAATAATAATAAAATACAAAAACAGCTTAAAATTAGCATGAGTAATGTACTTTCCGATATTTTTCAGCTTTCATTTTAAAATGTAAAAATACACAAATAACTAGTATGTAAAATTGTAATAAAACTACTACAGGACGACTGGTGTTGTTTCATTAAAGTATGAAGTTAGTCGATTACTACTCAAATAACATGCTTATTAATATTATGACTTGCCGTAAGTTTTTGCTTGTTATTGTATTTGTTGCTTTGTCTCTAAATTTATTCGAAATTTGAAAATAATAAGGATTGTCTCGCTAATCATTATCGATTGTCATAAGATGGGTATTTTGCAATTAGGTACCAGTTATTTTCATAGAGGTTTTGGTTTTCCGACTATTTTGGCTTTGACTGAGGGAACTGCATGTACTATCGGCGCAGTGTACTTTAGAAATCGGCTTTAAATTTACCATATTTTAAGCTGTCTTAGATTGGCCCATACTTTATTAAAATATCAGTCGTTGACAAATAATTTACAGTATTTTTTAATTTATTCAATGGGTTCTCCAAATCTGGGCAAGAAATATTTTCAAAAGAATTTTCTAAAGAGAAGGGAAATGTAACACATTTTGGCGGGTTTTCTTAAATTAGCTATAAACAGCCCCCGTCATGTCACCTGTCCAATGTTTGGGTTATTTTATGATTAAGTAAATATAATTCACAGATTAACAACCTAATATAAGTGATACAATCATTAATTAGGAAATTAGATTTTTAAAGCACCAAAAAATTACTATAGAAATTTCCCCATTCAAATAACTTTATCACTAACAAAAAAAAAATCACAGAGGGGAGAAAAAATATTTTACACTATTATTAACGACATATCTGGATACAAATTCAGTAAAAAGAATGCTACCTACATTCCATTACAGAATCTTCAAAATTGTAAAAAAGTGAAATGTACTGACATTAATTTGAGAGTAAATTAAAGTTAACGATAAATTAAGATACAAAACTATGGTAATCTTAACATTTTTTAAGTATATATTTTGTTGATAAGATAAAGGAATTCAAAATACAAGTTTACCAATTTTGTATAAATATTGTGAATTTCTCTGTGTTTAATTTCAAGGCGTAACCTCTTACCAACAGCATAAGAACCAAAATATGGTAAAGGTGTAGTTCAAACATAGCAACATCGCTACTGATTCAAAATGAGCAGCCACATTCAGTCGGAAGAGGTCAACGCTGCACAGTACAAGGGATGAAGCCTGCCATAAAGTTAATTGGTTTAGAATTGAATACTGCATTTTTCATTATTTCAGGGAGAAACTTCTCACCAGCAGCAAACATACCCAAACAAATCGAAAGGGAAGCCAAATTCAGTGAAAAGAGGTCTAACAATTTGAAATAAAAGGAGTATGACCTTTGTTGTTTCAGGGATTAAGAGTTTAAATTTACACTGAATATTAATGTACAATAATATTTACATGTATTTAATTTCCTGACAGGTCAGTTTACAACTGAAAACCTGAACACACTGCACCAGCCTTTAATTCCTTAGATATTTGTCTTAAGTAAAAATGTCGACATAACATAGAAATAAAACTCAAAATATACCTGACAAGACGTAGTAATACCGAAAAGGTACTGAAATATAATGGTATTTTCATTAAATGCCAAGATTCCAAAAAACCACGATAATCCCAGTACCGGCAAAAGAGTCGCCATATCTTTGACACCAGCTCTGTAATGAACGACAAAGTTTAATCAAATAAACTCTTTCTATTAGTTAAGTAACTGATAAATATTTGTTTCTGTGGTGCTTTCATTAACCTCATTTTTTAGCATTTTTAATCATATCGTGGCGGCGAATGTTATTGAATAGAAAAGCCGGCCTTCTATATAATGATTATCGGAGCCAGCAAGTGACAAACATTTTTCAATTGTACAAAGTCGGGGATATGTTTTTGAAATACCTTAATACTAATAAGTCTTTTTTAAACAGATAAGGATGCTAATAAGATAGATGTTCAAAGATTTACAAATTAAAAACAAATAATTATCAACAAGCAATGACAAGTATATTCAAAAATAGTATTTCTTACTTCCTCAGATATGGTATTGCGTAATTTATATTTTTTGTTAAGGCTAACCGTACAATAGCTAAAATAAGATCACACCCAAGATTTTAAATAACTATAACAGTAAGTCCTACGAAAACATATTCTAATGCAACAGTATTTGTAATGTTGAATTTGATTAAGTGACGTCGAAATTTTCATGTCAAATCTACGTTTGATTTCGCTGCAGGAACTGCGCACGGGCAAACGTATATTCGATGTTTAAAAAATATTAAGATTAAACCTAATTCTATTCAGTTGCCTAAGAATGGAGTTAACTCCTAAATACCATTAGATTGTATATCATGTTTTATTTAAAAATACTTATGCAACGACATTATTCAGTTTGTTACCCTTGATATCAATATTATAAGGAATTATACCATTATCATTGAATTTAGTAAAAGAGACCTTCCTACGCTTAAACGCCATCAGTGCAGGTAAATTTAGCGGCCAATAAAAGATGACAATCAAATATTTTTTTCAAAAGAATGGAAATGGTTTTTCTTGTCATGTTTTTTATTGGTTTTCCGTGTAAAATTTACATTATTTAAGCCATGGCAAGTGCTGGTGAACTAATTAAGAAAAACTGGTCTGCTGGTTATTTAAACATTATATAATTTTTTCAGAGCCGTTGCCAAAACTAAATGTTACACTGAAATAAAATACTGATTACTTACTTGGCTTTCTGTTTGAGTTTTTGGTTTGCCATTGCCATACTTGAATATTTAGCTCTAAATACAAGAATTATTGTAACAATGTTCACCTGAAATATTATCAGAAGTAATGAGATCAGATGTTTCCATGTCAGTGCCTTCGATCTGTTCAGCTATTTTCCCTACGGTCATAGAGAATTTACAACGAGGAACATAGCAGGTGTCGTTTAATATTCAAGAAACTCTTATCATTCAGAAAAAACGTTTATTATTTTGTTAAAGTACTATTTCGTTCTCTTTTGACCATTTTCTGATGGGCCATTCGATTATTTCTTATATTTTTCTTTTACTTAAACCTATGAGAATTAGTTTTCTCTCGTCTTCAAATGACTTTTACTTTGGTTTTGCCTGGAATTTTAAAGAATATTTTGCATTTAAAAACATATGGGAAAATGATAACAATGTCCATCTTTCACCAACAGCCTTTTTTTTAGTAATGGCTTAAATGTACCCAACTTTCTGTAACATATAAAAGAACATAAAGATCACCGTACGTGAACGAAAGATCTAGATACAAGAAACTCTTAATCTTTTTTTTCAATCTACAATGTCAAGCTGTATGAAAATTAAGAATAACGACACATATTTCCAAAGTTATAGAGATGGTCAAGTAGCACGACGTATGTCACTAGTGGAGCATGCTGACCCCTCTTGACCACCCAAACTAACCGCTAGTGTTTATAGAGTTCGTTTTGGTTTAGTTTCTATGGATTTTTGTCGCTGTTGTCTGTTCTTTGTTGGCCTTGAATTTAACCATGCTCTTGTCTGCTCTCTGACCTTACGATTTTAGATTGCCGCCCATCCAGGATTTCAAACTTCATATGATGAATTTCATTCACAAAATCGACAACATGTATATTGTTCTTCGGTGGTCAATTTGTCACTTTTAGTATAAATGTGTTTGTTCATGTAATTTCATAATAATAATTAAGCCATAATCTTGATAATTATAATATTTACCAGAATGATAAGTAGAACTGGACCAACAAAAGCCATAAAAATGAAATTATCTACATTAAGCCAGCAACTGAAATATGAAAATGAATTACGTCTTATCATATAGATGGTAGTAATTATTTTATTGATGATTAAAGACAAATGCGACAATTAAGATCGACGGGCGGTCCATTTTAATTAAAAAGAAAATTATTTCAATCGTGGTTTTACGAAAATGAGAGATATATGTGAAAAACCAAGCTTCTTATATTTTGATTAGTTTGTATGCCTAATCCATTTTTTATTCAGCAGTAATTGCCTATTAATGCAATATCAGGTCTGAATAAACTATAAATCGCTGATATGGATGGAAAAAAAATCAGATATGAGTTTTGTTCAGTGTAAAGCAGTGCCCGGATTGATATAAATAAGATACGCACATCGCGAAACATTAAAAAATTCATACAACAACTAAACGACCTAAAGGAACATAAATCAACAAAAGTCAACTTTGCTGTTGCTAAATCTTCTGAAGTTATCGCAAAAATCAAAAACAAAACGCACCATTATACACTGACGTTTTTTGGTCTTACGAAAGAAATATGTAAATTGTTTGGTCATAGGAATTGCTGACGCTTAAATTTATAAAATGCTATAAGTATATTTCGTTTCCCAATTATTATTTTATGGTCCTTCTTAATGTTTAATTCAACAGCAAATAAATACTAATCAAAAAGGTTTTGCAACACATGAAATTACTAGTATCTAGAATAAAACAGATTAAGGTTGGCGTCATTTAACGTCAGTTCAAATTTCCTGATATTCTCCAAAGCCTAAAAAGAAACATTGGCGGAGAATAAATTTTTGATTTAATTGTATTAATTTTTGACAAAACATCTTACCTATACATTAAAAATAGAAAAAAAAACAACGTTGTTACTAGAGGATAAACATTTTATGTCCTATAAAAGTGGACTGTGGTAGGTAACTTTTTTAGGTTTACACCCCATAAAAAATGCTTCGGTGTTGAGAGAAAGCATAAAATTTGTCATTTCTAAACAGTTTGTGGCATACATTTCAGATTTGGCCTTCCTAATAAAAAGGATTTGTCTTAACAGGCTCCCTTCTCGGACCGCTTTCGAAATCAGGTAGCAAAATAATGGGTAAATACCTTTATTTTTCAACAGAATGATGTTTGTTGCTCATTAAATTACTCAACTCGAGAGCCCTTGTTTTCTGCATTTCGGAAATTTGATTCGGAATTTGTGAAAAATTGAAAAATTTGACGTCAAATCTGACTTAGACCGCAATCATTTCATTCAATGAGTTGTCCGAAAAGACACTAAAACAATGTCCAATTTTCTTTTGTAGCTTCTCTACATAGCCAAAATTTCAACAATTGCAAAATTATGGAAATTTCAAGAGTTCCAAAACTTTTTTGAGCTGTATAGACTGACTTCGATTTCAATGTTTTATTTGAAAGAAAATTAAACGCTAAGTGTTTTTGTACTGTAGCATAACTGTTAAATTTCATTTTAGATAATATTCAGGTAAGATTAGTTCTACGCATACACGATTTTTTTTATTTGGGGCGATTTAGAGACCTTTTCATAAGCAGTGGTATTCAAACCTGGTTGAAGACTTTGTGGAGACCTCTGTTTTCCTGGCGGTTTCAGTGCAGTCTTTCTGACATTTGGACGGACCTGAAAACCGTGCCACAAGAGATTTCAACCAGAGCTCAAGGAATCCTGGATGTGGACGGCTTCGTGTTTGAAAAATAAATCGTGGTTCCATCAAATATATCTACTCTTAACTTATTATTTGTAATCATGATTGAATTAAATGTTGATATAACGATATTTTAGACATTGAAGATTTGTTTTCGTGCATTATTCGTCCTTATCGATGCTTAGTGAATAAATTAGCGTATTCTCGGAATCGACTTGAAAGTTTTAGTAGCATTATCTTCAAATCATCGGTATGACAATTTATATTTCAGGTTTCTCAGAATCCTTGCAATTTGTGTAGTTAATATTTATAAAGACGTCAACAGATTTTTTAATGCCTGCACTATATATTGTGAGTTAATTTATGTGATGAGCGGATGAAATCCCTCGAGAAAGTTGCAGGTGAATTTCTTTCATTCTCGAAAAACTCTGCCATTCTTTTTTATGAGTAAATGAATGAAAAATTGTAATTTTTGGTGTATAAGCTTTTTTGTACAATTTTTTTCTTGCTTGGTGTTTGATTTTTTTTTCGAAATTTGTGTATTTTCTGTGATTTTAAGTGAATACAAATTTCCCCATTGTAGCCATTCTGTTCCCACTTGGTATGAAAATGATCTACCATTTTATGATTAAATATATGCAGAAAATGTTAATTCGTTTTGTTGTTTAATATTCTTTTGTTGTTTTGCGTATGTTTTCTTTCAAAATTTTGTTTTTTCTATGTTGTAAAGAGAATATAAATTCCAGTTTTGGCTAAAGAAATAATTTTCCATATTTGATTCTCTGTCCTGGGGTTTTATTACTTTGGATCATTCCTTTGTTATTGTTTTAAATAATATTATTTGCATTAATTATTTTAAATAAATATTTTCAATTTTCAATCTAGTAAGCCGCTTTTTTCATTGAAATTACCGTTTTCAAAAAATAATTTTAATTATTTTTATTATTGTAATAATCATTTTTGGCCGAATAAATTGTCTTATATACACAGATAACAATCGTCTACTAGTCGATAAGAAACTAACCATAACTCTGTCTAATCAATAACTATCGATTCAGTTGCTAGCTCTGAAAGGGTGGCACTGATTGATTGAGAAAAACCATGTCAGTATATTACTCCCAGTTTTTACTTACTATCTTTTAGAATGGTATCCATTAGTTTGTGTTATACCCAATGTAGAACCTACGATTACCAG
>JAULBM010307729.1:0-14332 GCA_032357055.1 Geukensia granosissima | reverse complement strand
GTAAATTACAGGTAACAGGTTAAGAATGAACTGTCATTCGTGCTGCTGATGTGGAACACTTTCAGGATTTGAATTTTAAAGAGGTCTTATTTGTGTATTGTGCAGCTACATATCTTTTTTGTTTTCTTAGAAAACATTTAAAATTTGATATTGTTGCTCATTTTTAGTAAACAAAAATACAGGTACATGTAAGTTCAGTTGTTTGAGAAGTCAACACATGTATGAACCTAAATGTAAACGTTTGTTTGTATATGTCTTCCATTTTGAAACTTTCCATACTTGATGCATTACTAGATATGTCCTAAAATGTGCACCAGATTACAGTGGTCTTGTTTTGTTACCTCCATTATAGCAATGGTTACAGCTGGTTACATTGGTGCACTGCAGATAGTAGTCAACATTGCACAGTCATAACAGTTATATGTTTATAAAATCGTTAAAATAGGGAATGTAGGTTAAGATGGTTACATGCATAGGAAATGTAGGTAACAGTAGTTGCATGCATAGGGAATAAGGGTTACATGGATGGGGAATGTAGGTTACAATGGTTACATGTATAGGAAATGTAGGTTACAGTGGTTACATGCATAGGGAATAAGGGTTACAATGGTAACATGCATAGGAAATGTAGGCTACAGTGGTAACATGCATAGGGAATAGGGGTAAAAATGGTTACATGCATCGGAAATGTAGGTTACAGTGATTACATGCATAGGGAACGTAGGTTACAATGGTTACATGCATGGAGATTTAGGATTACAATGGTTACATGCATGGGGAATGTAGGTTACAATGGTTACATGCATGGAGATTGCAATGTTTACAGGATAGGGATTGTTAAAATTGCCTAACAGTTGAACTGCCCATCTGAAGCATAAATTGGTATTTTGTGTTTTGAAAAAATACTTTCTCAAGAAATGCTGAATGTTTTCTGTTGAAACAGATCTAGTGACAAAGAGTATAGTTTTAACAATAAAGTATGGTTTTATACAACAGTTCACAGACAGCACAATAACTTTATTGTTTATTAAAACCAGTTTGTTGCTACTTAATCAACACCTGTAACAATTCCATGCCACATCTTCTGCAAAATCTTTAAATTGCTTGTAGGATAGGGCTGTGCAGGCTCTGTGGTACCATTTGCTGCAGGAAGAGCCTTGTATCCATAGGGCACCTTGTCTTCCTACCTTCCTGCACTTGAAGCAATTGTTCTGAAAAAAATAATAAAAAAATTAATTCTACATAATATTTATTAAATTTATGCTTAATATTAGTGAACACACAGCAAAAAAAACTTTCAACTTAGTTACTGCTTTTGAATATTTTTATCCCTGAAAATGAAATCATTACATTGAAAGCACAAAACTATGTCAACAATAATAAAAAGCCATCAAGTAAAACTTAGGCCTTTCAACAAGATTTTGGCAAATAATTGAAACACCTCTTCATAATACATGTATGTCCACTGCTTCAACATGGTATACTCCGTCCCTATACCCTAGCCCAAATCTTATTGAAATTTAACCTGTTTAAAGCCAGACTTGTTTCTTATCCAAATTTTATTTCTCATAATAATTATCAATATACATAGTTTTACTTAGTATATACAAACTATGTTGTTGACAATTAAATCCAAATTAAATACTTACAACGCCTGGAGATGCTGGTGTAGCTGTCATTAGGGCTGCCATATTGTTTATCTGCATTACCTCTGGTGGAGGCAATGGCAGTGTCAGATCACCACAATCTTCCTAAGTTAACGGTGATGGTGGTGGTGGCAGGTCAAATGTCTCATCAAGATCTGATGAGACAATTGTTAGTTGTGGTGGTGAGGCTGGTGGCGACGGTGGTGGTGACAAGTATCCAGTGCCTGCTGGTTCAGCAGGTGGAGCAAGAGTCACTGCTGTTTCTTCTACTTCATCTGGAAAAGATAAATATTTACAATAAATAGATAGTTCTTTTGTTTATGCGTAATCCTGTTGTCATTTGCTCACACTTCAAAACTTGCTCACTGTTTTGTAAAAAAAAAGTCCTAATGAAACTTTTAAAGATATACAGGAGAGGGGCGATAAGGCCACTACGTTGCCCCTCTTTACTATTATTTGTATCTGTATCAAATATTAAGCTTTCAGAGAACTTTGATGATTTAGCCTACTCTCACATTAAACTTACATGCTAAAATGACAAGAAAAAAAAGTGTCTGCATCAGAATTACAACAACAGCTTGTAAATTACTCAAATACATTTTGTCTTCAAATACGAGTTTGTAATTGGCATACCGACAATGTTCTCTGGAGGGACATGTGCACTTATTGGGTGTTTTATTCATATACCAATGAACAATCATCTAATCATTATGAATCATTAGGATATGTAAATACTGAACTTTTTGAATGTGTTTTTCTTTTAACCATACATTTGTCAATATTCTATGCAAATTCGGAGTAACCAGTCTCTTGAGAAATTTTATTCTTTGAACCAAATATCTGTTTTTTGCCCGTACTCCTTTAAAAATAATTTACAACCAATACTTGTTAGTTCAAATGCAATCATTTTGATGCGGGTGGATTTTTGAAAACAATTGCAAATTACAATTTATGGTGTGTACATAAATGTCAAACTATATAGATAAATACCATTATCATCTGCTTTGTTATCTTCCTCCTCTAATTCAAAAATCCTCTTGATTAGTTCTGTAATAAAAAATATAGAATAATTATATAGATTGCAGATGGTTAAATTACAGTATGGCTTAGAATTTTTATTGTTAAATATTTATGATATGGTAGATTATGTGTCAGCTCCATGCAGAGCTGATTTTTTTCTCCTCTTAAGCGCAAATTTGATTTTGAAACATTAATTTCCCGTACTGCTCCTTTTATTAAATATAAATATTGCAAAAATCAGGTCTGTTCATGAAATTTTTGACCTAAGCATAACAAAAAAACTACTAACAAGTGATAGGAAAGAGTAATGTCAGTCCTTACTAGGTGAAACTATGATAATCATGGTTACAAATGATAATGACATTTTCCTTTATCTCAGTAAATGTTTTTCTGAAACTGATGTGACCATATAAAAAAGAAATTACAGTATTTGATTGAATTGTTTCTTTGAAATACTGAGGTTAAAAGGTGTATACTTGGCAAGAGATAATCTCAAATAAACTTTTAAAGGTTATCTGAAGAGTCATATGGATATCAACTGTGATCTGTGATGACATATCTTTTGCAAACAACCATAAATCAACTTATATTAGTCCATTACCAACCTTGCCAGCTATCTTTGGAGAACAGTGTCTTTGGTAGTAGTAGACACTTGGTAGGGCGGTTATCGAGGCGTACTGTCTTGTTGACACGACCACCGAGATCCTTGACTCTGTCAACAACATTCTGACACATCAGGAAGTCCCGCATGGTCTCCTTCCTCATGGCCACTTCTGCAGACTTGACAATGGCTGCTGATGTACTGTTTACAACCTATTGATAAAATTATTATTCTGTAAATTTGTGTTGCTATTTTAAATATTTCTTATATTTGTTGTCTGAAGTCAAAAGTAGTCTTCATTAAATTTCATTCTGATCAACAAGAACAAACAGCAGGAAATATGTTTGATAAAATTCCTCTTATAAGATTCTACTTTTAGTTATATCTGTCTGGTAAATTTGTGTTCTTTTAACTGCCAGTTTAGATATAAAGAAGCCTTCCACTGCTTTTTAGTACCACCAGTAGCAGATTGTTTGCAATGCAATGGTACCTTATATAGCTTTAATGTGACAAGTGTGACAGTTTTCACAATGGAAGGACCATTACCAGCCCGTAAATTGACACTTCGATGTAAAAAAGGATGTGGTGCAACCTATTCAGTAGACAGTTACAACACTTCAGGAGTTACCAGGTTTTATGAATTTCCTACCAAATGGGTGTCTGCCTCTAACAAAGTCTACATGTCTGATACAGTGCATGAACTAATGTGTGAATCGGGGTAAGTAACTTCCAGTTCATATGACTATTAAAGCATGTTTAAGTTAAATAGTATAAGGGCCTATCATGACCCTATGTCATTTTTATCATATGACTTTTTGTTTCTTTATATGTTTTTTTCTAGCTGAGCTTTTTAGGTTTAATTGCCAATTGTTTATAGGTTTATACTGTAATTGTTGGCATTTTCTGTTATCTTCTTGCTGATTTATTTATAAAACTTCATACGATGAACTGGTTTCACAGTAGTTAAACATGTTAATCAGTTAGAAAGCTTGAAAATTGGTAACCTGATATTTATGAACAAAGTGTACCTACAGAAAAGGCATTTTTTGCTGATCACAATTTCTGTTGATATTTTTATAAGTAAATTGCTTCAATATGTGACCTTAAGGGTATACTTTTGTTGTTGCACACTTTGTATTGAAGGCACAAGATATTGCATGAATAACACAGCAGCATTTTGAATTACCAATGAAATATGTTAAATTTGTAGGAAACATTCTTATAAATGCATTTTTCCACATGTTGTGTACTGCCACAAGTAAACTACTTAATAAAGACAGACCTGCACTACACTTTCATGTCATATAAAAAGTGCCTGGCTTTGAAATTGCACAAAATATATACTCATGGACATTTTTCAGACATTTATTGAAGCATAATCTTGCCAAGATATCGTTTTAGCCACTAAGACCAAACTATGCATTCTATGTGTTGTAATACTTCTACTTTGCAGAAACCATGCCTTTGTTTCCCATCATGCCTTTAGTGAGATATATTCATCAGTATTTAATGTCACTCTGAATGGAACAAAGTACATGGAATGGGTCAAAGAACAAAATGTTTCAGGTGAGAATAATCAAGCATATGTATAAGATAAAACAATTTGTTTTTATAATTGACCATGATGAATTGGTTTATTTTAGGGAAATGTGTACAAAAAACTACAGAGAAACCCCCTTTTATGTCTAAGTTAACTTCCTTTCAAAAATAATAGCAGAATTCTTCCTTTTGAAAACCTTTATTTCAGAACTTCAGTGTACCCATACAAAATGGTGTCTGCCTTAATGTTCACATTTGAAACTACAAAGAAATGTATATGATTGATGAATGTAAAGTTTTAGGAAAATATTAATATTCCTGTTTTAGTTTGAAAAAAAATTGAATTCAAATGGTAGATTCGTAGTTATCTCCCCTTTTCCCATATCTACAGCCTAAAAATGCCAGATGAGTATATATATTCATATATAAATAATACAGGCTAGGTGTCTGGAGTGGAAAGGTTTGATCAGTTGGTAGAAGTATATGGTATATTTCGCTTGTGCCACATGGTTGTATTTCATTTGCACTAGGGATGGCAACCAGTTAAAAGTGGAAAGGAAGGTAACTGGTTAGTGATTTTGGTAATCCGTTTATCAAGAGTATTTGTTTAAAATATCAAAATTATGTCATTTCAATGTAGGTTTTTATCCAGTTTCCTTTGATTTCTTTGTACATATACATTTGATAAAGTTATCTACATATAATACATTGATTATTAGTTGATTTTACAGTCACATCTGTAATAGCAGTGACCGTTAACATCATTGACTAACAAATCTATTTCATAATTTGTTTTGGGTCTTCTTTTGATTTATATACAAGTAATTGGTCATACAATTAGCCAAGTAACTAATTAGTAAATTTTGAACAGTTGCCATCCCTAATATGTGCCAAAGATTAAATAGCTCATTCAGAAGGGAGGGGGTGCTAAGTATCGATTTAGTATAGCAAATTGAAGTTTCAAGCATGTAATAGTGATATTTATTTTTAAAAAATGAAGAGAATTGACTGAATGAAATGGAAATCTAAAAAAAAATTTTGAATGGTATTGAACATTAAATAACTTTCCCATTAAACAAAGTACTATTTTTTTCAGTAGCTTGCTGATGTATGACAAGATCCAAGTAAGATTGGCGGGAAATTCAAATCATATTAATGATAAATCTACAATGATTTCATTGCAGTGTTAGTGGTTTCTTCAATATCCTTTTAACTTTTAACTAAAATTTCAACTATCAAATTTAAAAGATTTATTTATGTAAGCACGAAGTCTTATAAATAAACAGATCTATTTTCAGAATTAATTATTAAGAGTTACTTCCCTTCAATTTCACCAAAAAATTTAGAGCAGAGAGTGTGAAAATAATGCCCTTTCTTATTAAATATAGTTCTTTGTGTTGGGTAATGTTATACATGTAATAGTAGTTGTTATTATTACATTTATGTGGCCTAGATTTTTCCTATGAAAAACTAAACAGACTGCCACTAATTTACACTGTATTTCAAGAACTCTCTTGATTTTAATGTGCAAATGAAACATTATTTGGGTGCATAAGCAGTGTCACACAGTATATGTCAATCTCACTGATACACCCTACAGATAAATAAATTTATACTCTATTTTCAGGGACAGATGCTGAAGATACCAATATAGCAGATTTGGATACTCCAGAAAGTTGTGGTGATGATCATACAGGTACAATTAAGTAATTTAATTACTTGTATTTTGTATGTTATAATTTTACTTAAGATTCCATTTGGCAATTTCTGTATAAATACTGCATAATAGTATATCCCCAAAGGGAAATACAGAAAGTGGAAGTGGCATTCTCTAGCTTGCATGTAAAAACAGAAAAAATGAAGAATTCTTGGTTCCAGATGCTAACCCAGTTTAAAAAATCAGCAAGTGATTCTCTGCAGTCCATGTTTATCTAGAAAATGTATCTAGAGCTGGCACCGAGACAAACAGAAGATTGAATTCTGCTTTATGTTTATATACAATTTTAAGACATAAACTTTAATTATGTGTAAATATAAGGTTGTTTGATGCTGTGGATGGAGATGTGCTTTTTTTTATTCTGATCCTGATTAGCATTTTTGAAAAAGTCTGCCCTTCATTCAAAGTGGATAAAATTTGTTGGCCACCTTTGCCTTAATGAACAAACTGATTTTTGATAGAGAATTTCCTTGAAAATGAAGTACTTTTAGTGATTACATAATAATACAAAGCAGTACTGCTTAGCACAGCATAAAGCATTTTTACTTCTTTACCAAATGTATCTTTTTTAGAGAATAGGTCAACTGGTTATGTGGCTTCATTGAGTCGGAAGCATGCAATGAATGCCTACCTGAATGGGGAGCTAGCCAATGAGCTTAGAAGTAGAAAGATGACTCACACACTTGGGATGAGCAGCAAAAAGTCTCGTGAAAATGTGATGCAGGAAGTTGACAGCATGCGTAGACAAGAACACTATAAGCATGAACCAAGCCACTGTACAGAGGAATGTAAAAAGAGAGGTGAGAAATAAGCAGTTTGAGTCAAGTTAGTTGATGTATGTCAGACTGAGCTGGCAAAAATCTGAACTAACTTTACTGTATTTTGATTTTATCTAAATTACACGTTTTGAGGAGGGTTAAAGTGATCAATTATAAAGCATAGGCAACCCAGCATTTTGCTGTCATTTCTATTTAAAGCAAATTCTAAGCCTCCTCCTAATGCATACTCGCGTTGTAGGATATTTTTAGGTGTGAATATTTGTGACCTAATTTTACTAATTGTTTCAATAAGGTTATGTTGAGCAGTCAGTTTTGTCATTGATGTATGTTATGAGTAGAGTCTGAATGTTTTTTTGGGGGTGGGTATGTCTTGTGTTTCACCTTTAATTGAGTGACTTTGTCAGGCTTGTAAATAATAATTCACAATGCAACAGACTAATTTTTTTCTCTTCTAATAGGGAGATAATTAAACCACAGGAAATCTGTTTATCAATTAACAACCTGACGTCTATTTAGAAAGTGCATGGATTGACTTTGACAGTAACCAACTTGTTTGAAAGTATCTCTAAAGTCTATTCTTTGTTTCTAAAATTCATGTTTTCAAGAGATGTTAAGATGCGGAATTATAGAGGGGTTAAATAATGCAGCTTATAATGCTTCGTGAACCCTGAAAGTGTTATATGCAATTGTAAAATTGAAAGGATGTAATAGAATAGAAATGCCAGTATCCCCAACTGAGTTCTCTAATAATCAATGTAATGTTCTTGTTTTGTCATTTTTCATTTTAGGTTGCCAGAATCTACGGGTAATAGATGGTTGTTGGAAGGTGTGCATGCCACATTGTATGTTTGCTGTAGAGATGGAAGTTCAGGGTTTCCAACTGTTGAACTTTCCAAATGTCTGCACCCAAGAGCCAAAACCAGGATCAGTATTTTGTGCTGACCATCATAGTATGCTGGAAAGTAAAAACATTCCAACCCAGAAAGAGGAATTTCTTCAATTCATTGGTTGCAAAAGTAAGTGATTGTAACTTAGCATTGATAACTAATGGTAGATTATCCGCGGAAGTTAAGTTGCAGTCCAAATATTTTTACTTACAAAAGTGGAATGTGACAAAACCAAAATAAAAAGCAGGAAGTAGACCCCGGACAGACTTGCAAAGGGGAGACACGTGTGGTACAACTCCCCAAGGTAACACTTCAGGCAAAATATCAAATCATTCCTATGAACACAAGCTGAGAAAATGGCAACACAAATTTTTCAGATGGAGGGACCGACAAGGTGAATGCAGTATACCACCCACTCTACCAATGGGGGTATACAAACAGAAATGTTACTTAAACTCAGGTCATACACTTTATAATATCCCTGTAAACTTTGTACTTGGAAAAATCATGTATTAGTTTAGAAGTTTGTTGTAGATAAGAACTTGTAAAATTGGCTTTTAGTCTATTTTTTAAGTTGTTGAAGGATATGCTTTTGTACGAGAATGGAGGAAGACTTTGCTGTCAGTGGTATATAAATACTCTCAGAAAGTCAGTGGGTATTATTTTTTTTTAATCTATTTACATCTATTTATTTGTTTATTTTTCTATTTATTTATTTTTTGGCATTAACATTATGTTTTATAGAAAACCCAAGTTCCACAGCAGACATAAAGGATGTAGATGAGAAGATACTGAAATTTTCTAAGCAGATGCCAAACAGCAGAGGTATTACAGCACTGAAATACCAAAGTAAGTGATATACGAATCTAGAAACCAATCTTTTTTTCTTAAAATAATATTCTATTTGAATATATGTACAACAGATAAAAGAAAAAAATAATTCTAGTTCGGCAAAATATAATAATGTTAATATAAAATTGAAAAAAAAACATTCCAAGTGCATGATACATGCAATTACCAAATAAGCGGTAAAATATTAATAAAGCAACAAAAAAATAAAATGAAGTAAACTTTTCTTTCAACATGTGAATAAAATTTTTGGGGTTGGAGCAATTTTGATTGGTAGATATTTGAACAGCATATAAACAATATTTCAATTTAGGCCTTAGTTTATCTTTATAAATATCAGTATCATGAATTATGTTCCTTCAACATCTTCAAGTTGGTTTTTTTTCAATAAGGCATGTGCCACATTAAAGTCATACTATTAATCTAGTCAGTTTATTAATGATTAAAATAACAATTCATGTTTATTTTTTTCTAAATTTTACAGACACTGAAGACATAGTTGCAAAAATGAAACCATCCGACTGGGAATCTAGTTCCGCAACAGTCTGCAACAAAGATGCAGGGAAGAAGGCCCGATTGAGACAGAGAACCAGAGGACATTTTATTTCAGTCACTGGAGGAGGTCATATCCAGTATTTTGAGCCAATATTTAAGTAAGTTAATTTTTAAGTTTTAATTAAAAGAAATATTTCAATGATATAACTGGGGCGGCAAGGTTCTGACTGGACAAAATTTTAATACACTGTCAAACATTTGACTCCTTGGGAAATTTACATTTTGGTCAACTCCTGAAACAGCTATGCCATTTTTAAGCACACTTTGGCAGAATGATCCTTAGATGGTCCTACTTAAAAATTAGGTTCTGTTTTGCAGATCCCCATCCAATATGGCTTCCATGGCTCGACAATGTTTAACATTGGACCCTATGGGAAATTCACATTTTCTTCAACTCAAAAATTGCTATGCCAATAGTAACCAAAATGTTGTGGATAGTTCCTTTGATGGTCTTCTTTAAAAATGGAAGATATTATCCAATATGGCCACTTTGATTTCAACAATAGTTTGGTGAGAGCCATCTAATACGGTTGCCATGTCTGGACATACTTGAAAGTTTGACCTTATGGGAAGTTTACATTAGTTTCAATATTTATGTAAACGTTTAACCAATTTTAACTTAAAATTTGGTGGAATGTTTCTTGCATGGTTTTCTTTAAAAATTGTTTTTGGTTTGCCAGTCATCATCAGATATGGCTGTTATGCCCTATCAGTTTCGCCCTATCATATAAGAAGAGAAGATATGGCATAAATGTATCAGAGACCACATTCCATCCACCCGACAGAACTCAATTAAGAAACTAGAGGTCTCCATAAGGCCTTCAACAAGGGAAGAATCCCACTCCTTATGACAAGCTCTAGAATGCCCCACTCAACAAAACGTGTATACGTAAAAACAACAACAACAAAAAACAGAAAGGAAGCACACATACCAACCAATGACCTCGACTCCTGACTTGGGACAGGCACATGAAACATGTGGTGGGGTTAAACTAGTTTTGCTGGTACCAAAGCCTACCCAACATCAAAGTCAAAGGTGAAAATAAAGCAAACAAAAGCTAAGGACAAACAATAAAAATCAAACGAGAATGCATCCAATCCAAGTAGAGAGTACCTTACCTACAATAAGAGTACTTAACAAAATCACAAGACAATAAAGATATCTCTCTACTGAATACACGCAGTTACTGAAAGCAAGCTCAGGATGCATTTCCCGATGATAAAATATCAAGTCTCCCAACACGTTTCATCAAAAACAATATGTCCGAAGATTTAATACTGAATTTTCATTAAAAGTGCCAAAAAACAAGAAGGGTTGCAATGCCAATACTTTTTAGTATCTGTGTAAATTAGTTATGAGATTGTCAATATTTGTATCTGTAAAAACAAGTTTCAATGTTCAGACAACAACGTCGAATTTGTAACCTTTGTGAATAAGTTTATTCAGCGGATCAATAAGCTTTAATGGGGAATTCTTGAATTTATTAGCTTTAAATGTGATATCACCATAAAAAGTAGGATGAGAAATTCCATTTCTGACCAAAAATCTACATTTGCAGCCGTATTTTTGAACTAAATCTTCATAGTCTGAAATTAGATCCTATGGAACTTTGCAACTATGGTTGAACAAGTTTGAACAAGGTTATGGTATAGATTGTAAAGGAAGAAAGACAAATGAAGTTCAATAGAGCAACTGAAAAATAATCTAATACTTCAAGGCATATATCCAGATGATCATTCAAAGGGTTAACCCCACTCATTAGTGTAACAAAATTTTGAAAGTCTTTTATAATTGTTCAGGTTTGGTCAATATATTAAAAATAGTTAGTCTTCTAAGTTAAATTTCTGATTTTTTTGGTATTATTGACATAGCTTATTTTGTAATTTCCTTTTTGAGTCATTTAAATATTTTCTTTTTAGATCTGAAGGACCATGTCAGGTTTTAATGATTACAATCAGGAGCCTCTAACTTGAATTGAGTAAAGTGCCGGAGGCTGATCTGGATGACAGAATCAACACATTAATCCTTGCATATGACAACATGTGTCATCTAGATTGTATAAAAGCAGCCAAGGAGGATTTGCCTTTTCCTGCCCCATTGGACAAATTGTGGAAACGCATCAAGAAGATAGTGGACAGGCTTCACCTACAGAACCATAAAGATCAGAACTGCAAAGAGAATTATAATCCGTCAACAATTCCTGAATCCTACAATACAATGATAGCAGAACAAACTTTCTCCTGGTTTTCCCGGTTCAAGAAGATTGCCAACTCAATGACACAAACCCATCACCTCTTTTACATTCATCGGCAAATTCAACGACGTAACAGATATACAGGACTCTGTCGTTTACGTGGCACTGAACCAATGTTGCCTGGTATTAACACTAAACTTCAGAAGAAGTACCACTGAACATTATAAAGTTTCATGCCATAACTTGGTATAAATACGGTGATGCTCATGTACTGTAGCAGTAATATCTATTGTAAGAAGAATAAAGATTCCTTAATGTGGCTCAGCTTAGGTGAAACAATCAACATATTAGTTTTGCTTCTTGTTGGATTTTTCTAAGATACAGAAATAATAATTTAGAAAATAACATAGAAAGTATCAGTCACTAGGCATATAAGAGCTCGAGGAGCTTCCAAAATTGTTGTGATTTCGCTATTTTTTAACCCCAAGTGTGAAAAGCAAAATGTCCGTAGCAAAGTCTATATTCAGTTTAAATGATCTGCGTTTGATTTAAATTATAGAAACATGTTAGTGAATTACTAAACTATGTGTTTTCTTTTTTGTAAAATTCTGCATTTACCTTATGTTATTGGGCTTTAGGTGTCAAATTCACTACTTTTTAGAATAAAAGTTTGAGCCAAAATAAAATGGACAAAAACAGTTAGAGACCACAAAAATTTGAACCAATTAATCTGACTGCATTTTACCCATTGCGGAGGTCTTATATTTGTGACTTTATTTTCGGAAAGAAAACATTATGCCACCAGGCATATAAGAAAAAAAAATTAGCTTCTTTTGTAGCAATGGTTCATGACATTTTTGATGGTCTGAAAGTTACTAGCTGTGATTTCTTACTTATTTTAAGGCCTTTATCAAAAAAGAAAACAAATCGGGAAAAATTATAATGCAAAACCATTTGCTGAAAATTGTATAAGTATGCTTATATTGCTACTAAAATACTTCAAAACATAATATTGATAGATTCATAGTAATGCAAAAACTGTTTCCCAGGATTTGTTAGGCCTGGAATGACGGTCGTTCAACTTTTTCAACCTCACAATTCAAGAACAAATACACGACATCATAGTGGAAAAGGTTTTGAGCCATCTTAAAATAAAATTGTACAAATGTATACTAGCACATAGATGGTTGAGATATTATAACTTATGATATTTTGATTTGTGGGCATTGCAATTGTTCCTCCATATTTGGACACTGATTTTCAAATTTTCAACATTTGAGATACCTGTAATATTTTTATGAAATTAGTTGTAAACCAAACGTGATGTTTTTTTTGTGAGTTTCAGCAAAAGTTATTTCAAAATGACCCATATCTGTACCTTAATCCTATTAAATGATAAAAATCCAATACACACTGGATAATGCAACAGAGTATTAAACTATTTTTGAATACTATTTGTAAGGGACTTCAATTGTACATATCATATTTATGTGTTATTGTCAGAGTGTCAGCATATTTTATGTCCTTTTGAATATGCTGTTAAGAAGCTTATGTTGTATTTCAAATGTTTAGATAAATTTTTTAGGTTAGTATATAATTAGTTTTTGTTTGAGTGAACAGTATATGTGTCCTATGCAATGCAAATAGTATTCTGATTACTTTTACATGTAAATGATCCTAATTTTTGCAACTGAATCAATAATTGTAATACATACATATATATGTATATATCCAGTCATGTGTCATGTAAATAAAATAAATGGAAAGTGATTGAGAATTCATCTTATCTGTCAATCAATAAATAATCCATTCTTTATCGTGGGTATAGAAATATGGCATTGCAATTAGCTCATTTAAAGAAGCTGAAGATTTGATTGAAAATAAATTGTTTGAATGCTCGAAATGCAGTTGATCAAATACCATTGACCATTGACATCTTAAATTGGTGGGTGTTGGCCTTTTGCTAATGTTTGAACATAGTTAACCTCTGGCTGATACTTTTTTCTTTAATGTATTGGGTCTTCAAATCATCAAAGTTCCACTGTAATAAGTAGACAACAAAAATCTTAAAATGGCTAGATTAACCAACATGTCATTTTTGCACACAATTTAGGCAAATAATGTCTCCAGATGAATGAAATATTTGAAAAAGGGGATAATTTATTGTACATGTATAATTGTCAGTGAGACAGCCTTCCAACAAGCAACCAGAAACAAGGAGTTAAACGTCTTCGGGTAAAGACACCTCATCATCTTATTCACCTCACACATTTTTGTTGAAACACAATTATTCTCTTCCAAAAAAACACAGACAAATTATGATGACCGACTGACAATTGCTGTACAAACATTAGACTGGCATTTACAACACAACACATGTAATTGGATAAATTTACCTATAGTACACCAAACGAATTTTGCCACAACAAAAGTGAACCTGTATCAAAAGTTTTATAGTGAGATATACCATATTATATATCGTTGGAATTCTAATTTTTTGCCGCAGTTGAAGCTGTAGCTAAAAATTCATTTTAACTTGAAATA
>JAULBM010307718.1:0-14333 GCA_032357055.1 Geukensia granosissima | reverse complement strand
GACCCACTGGCAACCAGCCCTGCTGCAGTGTGTTGAGGTAGGACGCGGCCATGAAAATCTCTCCACAGCGGAACCGGCCTGCGCTGTTCGGCACCGTGGCCCTTAAAAGAGCCGTTGTAATATAACATAAACAGTAAAGATACAGAAAGTCTACAAAAAGACGACATCTTTATACAACGACAGTACAACTAGTCGACCAAGTTACAACAACACAACCTTGCCTCCTGGCCAAATTATACCAACATCGTTTCAACGGCAAGCTACAAAAATAGTTTAAGTTCCGTCAGGGACCTTCCGACTGAGAGCATTTATTTGCTGTGTAGGACGTTAAACACCATCAACCACCACCACTGAGCGTTCTCAGATTCAACAGTGACCTTGGTGGTGGAGGATATAAAAGTTTGAAGGATTTTAACATCGCACAAGATAAGTAGTTTTTTATACATATTTTTATTTAGCTTAACGTTTCGGCAATGCAAGTAGCAGATATTTTTCAAAACATTTGGATAAATGCTTTTGTCATTGAGTACACGTGCTTGCAAATTCAAGGTCATTAGTGTTAAACGCGTTTATATATTTTTGGTAAATAAATGTTGACTATGAAACGTTTTACCTCTTCATTACCTATTGCATTATTAAATATACACATACACGCAAGTTTGTTCTTCAGTTAGAATTTATATCATATTTTGTTGCTGTAGTCCAGATTCAAGCATTGTTAATATATTCCATTTCATATCATCGTTTAGAAGACATTATCGTCGACATGTGTCATGTGCTTTTGATTTCAAGGTCATTTTAATTGTTGGAATATTTCTGAATGTATCAATGACCGTATTTGTTTTCGTAGTTTGATGTAAAGTAAACAGTTAAAATATGACATTCTACTACATGCAACGTATATCATTAACATAGTTCAACAATGTGTTTCAAATTTGATTCATAGTTTTAATGAATTTTTTTAATATAAACAATTTCTGACAATAATTTTTATTTACATGGAATAACAATTAAGCTATTTTATTTGTATCTAATAAATACAATTATCTTTAATAATTCCCAAATCCAATTTTGTTTTTAAGGTTCATCATTACCTTTACTGAAATGGACACCTAAACCAGGCGGTATTTTATACTGAGCACAGAAAAGACGGTACTAAATTGCTTATTTTAACTGATAGCTGGACCTAGATTCACTATTTAACTATTCATTTTTCTGAGAAATTCCGTTGAAAATTATGTGGTTTTTGCTGTCTATTTTCTTTGCGTTTTTGAAAAGAGCGGAAATATGGTAAAGTCCAGTTATTTTTCCTTATTACATTGAGATCGTCCACATTTCACCTTGAGGTCATCCATTGTCCCTATTTGTTTACATGTAATTACAGGTGACAAAATTGCAAAGTAAACAACTTTAACTTGTTTACATATATTCGGATACCGGAGAAAAATGGAACACAAATATCAGGTACAAAATTTTTTATTTTACAGTAAAAATGATTTTAAACGTTACATACCTAGGTGCAGCTATCAATTAAAATTACAGAAATTGAATAGTCATTGCTGTACTCAGTATAAAACACAACCCAATTTAGTGGCCATTTTGAACAATTCCTTCAGATGAACCTTAATAAATACGACCGCTAAATTTGTAATATGTTTTGGGCATGTTATTGCCATCATTTTTGTCTATAGCTTCAGTAATGATCCCATTCCTTCATTTTTGTTCTATTATTTGGATCTTTTTGAAATTTTAAACACAAAAAAACACAATCCAGGGAATTACCAACCTACATGTATTTCACTAACATGCATCTCATGTAAATGAATGGAACATATAAAAGCAAGCAATATCATGAAACACCTACAATCTAAAAACTTCCTACATAAAATACAACATGGTTTTCGAGCAAACAGATCATGTGAGTCTCAGATCATCTCACTTATACATGAACTTACACAAAATAAAGACAGAAACATTCAAACTGATTTAATAATAATGGATTTCGTGAAAGCATTTGACAAGGTTCCACACAAGAGACTTATATATGAAATTAAATACTATTGTATATCAGAACAACCAATGCCATATATAACCTCTTTTCTTTCAAACAGAACACAAATGTCCTGCTGTAAAATACCAGATCTGATAAAAAGAGTTACCTCAGGAGTACCCAAGACATTGTCCTGGGGCCAGTTCTCTTTCTTGTCTATATAAACAACCTACCACAGTACCTAAAACACCAAATATGCCTATTTGCAGACCACAGTATAATCTATCACACAATTAAGAACCAATCTGGAAATTACAGGAAGATCTGGCATTTGCAGTTTTGGTGGGAGCAAGAATGGCTCATGAAATTCCATCCTAATAAATGCAACATACATTTGTACTACGAGTAACAACTAAATGCCACATAGAACATTTTACTATAATTTACATGGCCACATCTTAGAAACAGTCAAAAATGCAAAATATTTAGGTGTAATATGTCACCTGATCTCCAATGGAATCAACATATAACTTAAAAACATCAAAGGCAATTAGATCATTATCCTTTATAAAAAGAAACCTCAAAATAAATTCATAACTAGCAAAACACTGTGGAAATCATTCTTTTATTGACCAAAATTTGAATATTGTAGTTTCTCTGGGACCCTCATACCCAAGACAAATTTTTTTCAAGTTAGAAATGGTAAAAAAAACATGCAGCATGATATGCCTTCTGCATGTTTTTTTTACCATTTTATTGTGACAAGTTGCATTTTCTTAAAGAACACTCTAAAATGTGGGTTAATGGTACTTCCAATTTCAAAATTGACACCATAAAGTCCAATGAAGCAACAGTCAACTAGGGTTTTATTGTTTTTAATTGATAGCTGAGTAATAATTGGTCTTTGAAAATCTAAATGGGATTATGCTGATCCATTTTGTCATAGACCTATGTCTACTAGACCTTGGATTTTAGTTTCCCACACTGTGAATTCACCTACACTACAAGAGCATAGACTAAAAACTAGACTTGCAATGTAATATAAGATCACTTACCATAAAATTGCCATTCCCCACTCAGACACATAACATTGGTAATTTTGTATTTTCACATCAAACTTTGCACCTACACTCTACATGTGCCAGATCACCAAATCTAAGTTCTTTGAAACAACTACTGTTCAAAAAAGATTTCTTCAAGTATTCATTTTTCTGCCAAACCATAACAAACTGGAATAATTACCCTAAGCAATCATTACTAGTCCTACAGTATCTCACATCTGAGGTTCTTGATTCAGTATTCCTCATTTACCTTAACGAAAAAATAGCTGTTTTTATCTTAAATATAATAAATAAAAAATGTAAATTATACATAACATAAATAAAAGTAAGTAGTAAACTATAAAAATCTTTGTAAGTTTGTATATACACAGGAATGTGTCAAAAAATATCTTCAACCAGTTAGTTTTTCTTAAACCAAAGAAGAATACAATTATACCAAATGGGACTATATAAAATACAGATTGGGATTGATTTTGAATGATCTAGCCCTACAGTTTTTTTTAGGAGGGACCAAATGGGGATTTTTAAATTTTTGTATCTATTTTTGTACAATTTTGATGGAGTTTTATCTTTGTATTCCCCAGAAAGTTTTGTCAATTTATCTCTATTTCAAGTAAAAATATCTCTCTTGGACATGTTGGAAGTATTTAAGGAGGACTAAACCCGATCAAAAAGATGAATCACAAATTTTTGTCTCTATTTATCAAAGCTTAAGGGGAATAACCATTAGACATATCAGTTACTGTGTTCGGTGGAAACATACACTCCCTTCCTTAATCTCTTATTGCTCATCATGCATTTTAATTTCAAAAGTTTATGTTATTTTCTGGAGAGCTTAATTTCAACAAGGCACATGGTATGACTATGTATTTTGTTTAAAATCAAAGTGGAGTAACCACACTTGCATGAACAGTGAACAAAGATCTCAGAAAAAGTACTGAACATGAACCAGGAACATGTGGAATTGTTGTTTGAATTAATGAAATATATTTTTCTTTATTTTTCATTTACACTCTATTAAAAATATCTAGTTTTCAAACAAAATTCTAATTGTTACAAGACTCAAAATTGCTTAATTTAAAATTGAACTTTTATTTACCAGCTAATGAATGGCATAAATATCAAATAAGTTGGGCAAAAGATGTTTGAGATGTTTATGCTTGGCAAAGGATGTATGTTGCTTCTACTTGTTTCCTGCAAGATATCACAACAGAAGAATTTTAGCTTATAAAACTTAATATTTAATAGTAATTTTAAACACATCAGTAAAAGCAAAGGTTGAAATATTTTAAATGATTGTTTCATAAACCAACAGCATTCAATATATTTTAATGCATTTAAAACAAAACTTTTAATTATCAGAACTTGTGTTCGTTCATCATTTAAGACCCCCTTGGTGGTTTAATGGTTAGCGTGCCCACCTCAAGTGAGAAAGGTCGTGGGTTCGATCCACGGCTGGGTCAAACCAAAGACATTAAAATTGATATCTGTTGCTTCTTTGCTAAGCACACAGCATTAAGGAGTAAGAGCAAGGACTAGTCAGCCCAGAGTCAGAATAATGTGCCTTGGTAAAGTGGCAAGTCTCCCTGCAGACTGTTGCTTTCGTGAGCTAGCACGTTAAAAATCCTAATAAGTTTGACTGTAATAACAGATATATTCTTTTATCCAATATGCTATTAAGCTTGAATGTATTTTCTTCCAATTCTGATGTTTAAGTTGCCTACATTGTACTTAATAAACTTTGGTGTAAACAATGTACATGTATGAATTGCAGAAAAAGTCCTTGTTTTGGGCAATCTCATAAGCTTTTAAAATGCCATTTGATGAGCCCAAATGTTCGGCATTAAATCCTGTTACTTATGTGTTCTATTTTTTTATTTCTTTAAGTGAATTTTCCTGCAACTAAACTTGCTAGCATACATGTACAAAAGATTGAACCTACAGCTTCTTGTTTCTATTGAAAGTTGAAGGGCTTTTTTATATATAAAAAAGCCCTTCAACTTTCAACAGAAACTAACATCTTCCCAGAAAGATAATTACCGCCATTATAAGTGTATAACCACTTCATTGTCATTTCATAGAAGTGCCATAAGGAAGTGAAAGCAAGAGTACATTGTCAGTTTATCTTAAATTATACAAAATAATCACTCCCACTGACATTAAATAATTGCATCACATTAATCATACATTATTCATACAAAAAAAGTAAATAACTGTAATTACTAAAAGTAGCTACATGTTTTATAGCCTGTTTTTACATATATGTCCAAAAATGTTTAATACATTTTTGTACATCACTTAGTCAATAACACAAGACTACATGTATTTTTTTTCTTTACTAGAACTTGTTCCCAAACATTGAATTAGGTTACTAATTTTTCCATATTAAGCAAAATACCTGCAATTTACTTAAAGAAAATTCACATATACAGGAGCAAAATGCACATATACAGGAACAAATTTCAATACCAAGGGACATTTGGCCAGAATATTATAGCCTTTATGAGAAAACTACCATCAGCATTAAAGTAAGATTGATAAATATTACTTTTACAAAAAAGATGTTGTTGCTTATTTGAGTTGGTATTCCAAGCTGTTAGTATTTCTAATGTTGATGGAGATTTTAATGCTCAACCTGCTATACAGACAGCAGATGTCTGCCAATTCATGGTAAGATTCAGGTTGCTAGGAGTTTTTGCCTCCCCTGCAACAGAGTCATATATACACTTGTATTAGTTTTGGATGGTGGTGCTCTTTTTTGTTAAAGCTTTATACCTCTGAAGCTTTTAAAACTAGGACGACTAAATTTAATGTCTTTACAGTTCATGCTATGAAATTGTGGATTTTGGGTGATTTAGGTTTTTCTTATATTTTAATGTAAGTTCTCTATTTCTTGTCTGATTTTAATGTATTTATTGTCTTTCCTGTGTCAAAGTCACAAAAGTGGGACATGGGTATTACTTTCCGGTGGCAACGGCGGCGGCAAACGTTAACTTTTTTGAAAGCTCTATATCTCTGAAAGTATAAATGCTAGAATGACAAAGTTAGTGATAACGTACCACATGAAATTGGTCCTTGACCTACATTGCATGGTTCAGTGACTCTTAAACTCCAGCATCAAGTTTTCATGCTTAGGTCAGTTTCTCAATAACTATGTATGATAGGTCAGCAATATTGGTTATGCTTATACATTATTAGGAGTACATGTCAGTCTGACAAATGTTTTTTGTACTTGACCTCATTTTCATGGTCCATTGACTAGGGTCAAGTTTTCATGCTTAGGTCTATTTCTCATTTACTATAACTGGTAGGTCAACAATATTGGGTATGCTTATTGATTATAAGGAGTACATGTCAGTCTGCCACATGTCTTTTGTCCTTGACCTCAATTTCACGGTCCATAGACTAGGGTCAAGTTTTCATGCTTAGGTCTATTTCTCATTTACTATTAGTGGTAGGTCAACAATATTGTGTGTGCTTATTGATTATTAGGAGTACATGTCAGTCTGCCACATGTCTTTTGTCCTTGACCTCAATTTCACGGTCCATTGACTAGGGTCAAGTTTTCATGCTTAGGTCTATTTCTCATTTACTATTAGTGATAGGTCAACAATATTGGGTGTGCTTATTGATTATTAGGAGTACATGTCAGTGTGTCACATGTCTTTTGTCCTTGACCTCACTTTCACGGTCCATTGACTAAGTCAAGTTTTCATGCTTAGGTCTATTTCTCATTTACTATAAGTGGTGGGTCAACAATATTGAGTGTGTTTATTGATTATTAGACGTATATGTCAGTCTGCCACATGTCTTTTGTCCTTGACCTCAATTTCACGGTTTATTGACTGGGGTCAAGTTTTCATGCTTAGGTCTATTTATCATTTACTATTAGTGGTAGGTCAACAATATTTGGTGTGCTTATTGATTATTAGGAGAACATGTCAGTCTACAACATATCTAATGTCAGTGACCTCATTTTCACGGTCGATTGACTAGGGTTAAGTTGTTATGCTTAGGTCTAATTTTCAGTAACTGTAAGTGGTAGGTCAACAGTATTGGATGTGCTTATTGGTTGTTAGGAGTACATCTTAGTCTGCCATGTATCTTATGCCCATGACATCATTTTCAGGGTTCATTGACTTTAGTCAATTTTCATTACTGATCAACAATAACTCACCTACTATCATTTTTCAATTTCTGACTTGATTTGTTTTATTTATTTATTTTTATTTATGTCCTGGTGGTATACTTGCTGAATATTTAGATTAGAAAATTATTGTGTCCATACTTGTTCAATTTTAATTGGTTATACAACGGTCAAATTGCACATAGAAATTGTTTTAAATGTAAAAATACTCTGAAATTACTTGATTTGACCAAAAATTTTATACATTTTTGTCGATTTTGATATTTATCGCACAAAACCATCACAACCAAACTTTGTACAATTAACAGTCTATCAAGTACAATACATTTTGTAATTAGTTAAAATATCTTTGTATTGTTTTTGTGCGGACATATATATTTTGAACAAAACACTCCCAAAAGTTGGTATTTTTACAGAAAATGTTAAATTCTTGTTGAAATAGTCACCCTATTGCTTTTTCGAAGTCATGAAAATAATATGAGTTTAAGTTATGAATTATCAAAATTATTTTTGTTATTAAACAGCATTTTCACATCAACTTATTGTTGTGTCATAAAATCTAAAATTTGGGCCAAATGTGGGCCGTAACGTACCTTCTCCTTCAAAGATAAAAAAAATGTGACCAAAGGGCTAAAAATTGAGATTCATTCTCGTGGCCATGTGGAGACCTCTGGATTTTGAACAACATCATATTGCTGCTGAATATTATGAACCAGTAAATCTATCCCGATGTTGGAATACTATGTCTACACCTATTGAACTGGTATGCTGAATATTATGAACCAGTAAATCTATCCCGATGTTGGAATACTATGTCTACACCTATTGAACTGGTATGATGCACTTACATCGGATACGGATTTTTATAAAAACAGAACTTCTTTTGTTACTGTAACCATAGTACTCAACATAAGTATTTAACAAAGTTAACAAAGGTGTAAACTACTTTTCATATTTGTAAACATCTAATAAGATTTATTACATATTCGATGATCATTAATCTTCATTGAATTGCTCTCTTACAAATTAAAAAAGTAAGTCTTGGTATTTATAATATTGTCAATGAAGCTCTTAAAATTTTACCACCGCAGGAGATCAATATATATCTGCTATCAGAATCAAACATGTAGAAATTAACAGACCGTGCGTTTCACTAGTTTTAATAAAAATTATTTAATGTAGATTTTTGTTGATTTTATCGTAGCATTACAAATATGTAATTATAAACCCACTGCGATCGAACAAGTGTCAACAGAATCGAGTGCGTTTATTTATCTGAACTTCAACCATCTCAAGTTGATTTTTTAAATCGTCAATATTAACACGGAAACCTTCAAACTGTGAAAAGGCTAATTGTTGGAAGAACGTTTGACTTTGTCATATAGATTCTGTGATCTTGTTTAAATATATAAAAAACATTAAGAAATCATTGAGGTTATCATGGAAACATTGATTGAATAAACCTGAAAACTGAATAATTGGAATTTAATATAGATATGTTGGTTGTCATGGAAGAAGGGATTCTTTGAAATACGTAAGGAATTGATTAGATTCTTTGAAATAACCATGTGCTAAATTGTGAACACAAAGTCGAAGGATGTTTGCACATGTTTTATGATGGACGATATAACTCTTAATTCTGCGTTGTTTCAAGAAAGCGGTGGCTTGGCAGTGGCTGCGCCGCCTATAAACAATGCCTGCCTACCAACAATCTACGATAAATTGGATGCTGATGCGAGGTCAAAGGTCAAAGTTATCAATCGCATGTTGGACAGACAGTTAAGGGTCCAGGAGAAGTTAATCTATCGCTATAAGGACGATGCTCTGAAAATGTTGCACCATAAAAAATCTGTGGTTGAGAGAGATCTAGAACGTATCATGAGGAAATACCCAAACATGGACGAGATGCCTTTTTTATCATATAAATTGGGATCAATGGAAAAGAAAAGAGATAACCAGCTTGGTAAATTTAAAGCATATTCTACAGAGGCCATAGGTATCAAAGGACTCTCTGCTGAACGATCAGATGACCCGTTCTGTGATCGGTATTATGGCCATCACTTAGGAGGTTGTCGGAAGCGTGAACCGAGACAACTCCCACCACTGCGTGCTACAGACAACAAACTGTTAGTTTCGCGCCCATTGATCTTGTCAAAACGATTGAGTGCCAGTGACAATATACTTCACAGCAAAATTCAAGTATTTTACAACCGGGGACCAATAGATGAGGACGCCATGACAGTGTGAAAAAAATAACGCCTATTTTTTCTCCCGACTATAGAGCAACTTACATGTTTCAAACGATGGGAAGTACAACAGCAGTGCTGGAATTGATGTCACGTGTAGTTCAAACGAGATTAAGTGTTGACTAAAATAGCCGGTAGTTCACATGAATCAGTATTGAATAATATGACAGGTAGTTCAAACCAAATCAGTATTGAATAAATGTTTTAAGTGAAGCGAAAAAAATTTCTGTAATTTCATATTCGATAAAAATCATTATAATCAACCCATAACAGAGTATTGAAAACTGAATGCGTTGACTATATATATACAAGTAAATCTTGATTTCGATCGTCAACTAAAACAAAGACATATTAAAATGAAAACTTATGGAGTAAATGTCTGAAAGACCACGTTCGAACCACGAGAAAAACATAGGGAATTTCCAAATCTAGAGATAACAAGGGTGAAAACATAGTTCCAAATCATTCAGAAAATCAAAAACAAAACGAAAATATACCACCACCGATAAAACAAATTCAGTGGATAGAAATACTATAAAATCAAAGATTTACACTTTGGTATAACAAGTGAGTCTAGTTGAATTCATTTTATATCAAACAACATTTCGTTAATAGTTTTATGTTTTAATTTAATTAGTTTTAATGTTTTCAACCATTCACACAATGTTTGTACAAATATTAAATTTCCTATCTTCTTTTATATATTTATGGTGAATTTCCATTTAATAATTGTAGAATAAGTTCGTTGGTTATAAAAGGGGCCTGGTGTCACTAGAGGACCAGGCAGGTTCCACTATAGGGGAACATTCTGGTGGCACTAGTGGGAGAGGAGCTTTATACTCTCCTTGAGCACATTTGTTACTCAAGCTTGAGTTATATGGGTAGTGTATTGTGTATTGATGTTTGTCTTTTATGTCTTTTGACTGAACGATTTCTTCCTGTCCCTTTTAAGGCACACGTATCTTTGATTTTTTTTCATTCTACAAATGTCATCTTAAGATACTTTTTGTTAGAATTTTAGTGGTAAATTATACAGTAGAGTTTGTTTTTTCATTTAATCAATTTTGGTACCTGTATTTGCCATCTTTGTCCACAAAACTGAACCAATCTTTTATTTTAGATTAGGGAATTGTGATGTAATCAAGTTTCACATTCTTCTTCTCTGAAACCTCTGAAACCCGATTTTAAATGCTGATAAAACAGTTGTCAGATATTTGGAAATAAGTTTTTTACTAGCATTAATACCAGACCCCGCAATGTAATGTTGTCCCTGTAAAGTTTTAGAATCCAGCAGAGTGAAATAAGGTCAAATCCTTCTGCTTGGATAAAATTTCAAAGGAAGATAAAACTGACCTATGATTGTCAAGGATTTCTTAACACTGTCATACGACCACAACATGTTAATATATGAAAAGTAAACAATTGAACATTTGGTTGAGGGTGAACAGAGTAAAGTGATCGACAAAGTAATATGATCAATAACAATTTTGACCCCAATTTTCCCCGAAATGAAGGAGTTTTTGTTGCATTTTTCAAGGAGTGATTTTGGAGAAACCCCCATCAAAATCAGATGAAAAACATGAGGTCGCAACACCGCCTTCTAAGTTCGCCTTTACTTTAATCTTCTGATCCCATTTGAATAAGTACATTTGCCAGGTAATTTCAATAGGTAGAAGGTCTGGAAGACTTCCAGGAAATTTACCAAATTGTAATTCCATATTTCTAAATCTACGCTCGTCATGATTGCGAATTATCATACGTTTTTGTTAATATATATGGTTGCCAAGTAATTTTTTCCAAAGATAACTTGTCTGAGAGTCTTTTAGGAAATTTAACCAAAGTTGGAATTGACATATTTTTCCATTCTAAATTCTCCATATGATTGCAATTCATCTGTAGATTCTGGTTGTTTATGGTTGCTCAGTGCCTAGTACTTTTCCGAACGTTAAGAGACTTCCAGAACATTTACTTAAGTTGGAATTTATATATTTTTATCTTAAGACTCCATATGATTGCAATTGAACCTCTGATTTCTCTTCTGTATAGTTGCTAGGTATTTTTCCAAAATATAAGTCTGATAGTCTTCCATTTCTTATCTCCTGTAAAATTGTCTTTTTTATCCTTTGACTCTGGTAAATGCTACAAAAATGTTCGGATTATTTTCTATTGCATTTTTCAAAAGGAATCATCTAGAGAAATCCCATTAAAATCGGATGAAAAATAATATTTTCCATAAAGAGCGAAATTGACTTTCGCAAAATTTGACCCCATTTATCGCGAAAACGGAAAGAGATCGAAAAAAATCCGTCGACACACCGTCAAAATCTAATGAAAACATCATCAAAATAGGATGAAAAATAAAATTTCTCATCTCCGGCAAAATTGGTCTTTTAACCTTGACCCGTTTATATAAAAATCAGCAAAACTTCAAATTTTGTTGCATTTTTCATAATTGATTTATTGATTGTTGCTTAATATTCAGCGAAAAATATTAACGCATATTAAGGACGAGAACAGGTTATCAAACAATAAATCATAGAAGTGGTTAGCTGCGGGTTAGACCGGGGAATTTTGGTTAGAGGCGGGATATGAAGCCTAAGCAACTGGCCAATAACGGCCACTTATTACAAGCCGTTGCAGAAGGAATCTCCCAACACGTGATACGGCGGTTACGTTCCCTTCTTAGAGGTATTGAGAATTTATAATTATACACATTCCGCCCAACAAATGGACGTCACTTTAAAAGGGGTTCTACCCCAGTCGGAGAAACCGGGTAGCCGAATTCTAAATCCCGATTACACTCGGGATGATCAAGTATTTATATATTCCGGATAACCAACGGACGGCCTTTTAGTAGGTATTTTACCTGCAAGCGGAAAACCGAAAAGCCTATTTCTTTACCTCTTAAACCATCCAAATTTGGATAAAAAAGTTTTCGAATTTAGGAGCTATCCATTTTCAACCCAGTATATCTCAATAACGGTAAGAGATGGGTTAAGACACAACTTGCTCATTAAGTTTCCTTTGTCATGTAGAATGCAAAGTCAAAACCCCATTAAAATCAGACAAGAAATAGATAGCTTACATTAAAATATAAATATAACCCCTTTTAGTCTCTCATCAAAAAAGTTATAGGGCTAGATCACTCAAAATCAATATCAACTTTAATCTAGTTCCAAAAAAAGTAAGTAAATATTTAAAGTCGGTACATATATACAGGTAACAAGCAAACACGAACTCTCAAGAGCTCTTAAAACCGACTGACATGCGGCAATATTATACATGGCACAGATAAAAACATGCAAAGCAAACACAAATTATACATAAGCACATATCACAAATTAAAAGCACTTATAGTCTATGAAAACTTCCATACCCAAATAGCGAGTGCACATGTGGCAAGTGCCTCGCTGCGCATTCACTTAAAAGGACATGCGACCAAACACAAAAATAATTAAAACAAATATCAGCACATGCAATCATACATAAGCAGTTATCAAAGGAAACATAACCAAAGCATTAAATTCTATGAGCACTAAGCAGCAAAATAAATACAAATGATTATAGATAAATATGATATCAAAGCAGAGCTAGGCTAGATTAGAAGAAGTCATTCAGGCATGAAGTCACATAGACCAAGATTAGAAAGACCTACAGTAGCATTTTTACCCACCACGCCAGCTGGAAATGTAGCTTTTGAATTGCACAAATGAGGTCATAGATCGAGCCTCATTTGGGAGCGTGTTCCACAGCCTGGCGGCTTCATACCCAAAAATTCTTTCCGTACCTAGTAGTTCTGGGACTTGGAATGTCTGCTGTGTTTGTATACCTAAAATTATAAGAAATATTCTTAAAAACAACTAAATCTTGTAAAATGAAGAGCTTTTCTTATGTATAATTCTAAAGGTCTCCAAGGCAATTGTTCGCATACGTCTTTTTTTAGGGGGGGGGGGGGGCAATTTTAATCGTTTCAAAAGGTCGTCATTTGGCTCACTGAATCATCATAAATAAAACGTAAATCTCTTTTCTGAATATTTACGATTTTGCTTGTGTTTTCTTCTGTGTAGAAGTGCTGGGTAAGCGAACAGTAACTGAATTTTGGTATTATGTAAGAATGATATAGTTAATTTCCCTAAACGATTCAAATGTTTACCTATCCGCTTAAGGACATTCAATTGCCTTGCAGCCTTCTTACAGATATTTGTTATATCTTAATGAGAATTTAATTTTAGGTCTAAGGTGACACCCAAATGTCCCAAAATATAAGAAGAATCAGTTTACTGGAACAAGGTTATCTTGCGGAAACCAACCTTTCTAGATAAAGGAGGCCAACGTTGACGACGAAGACAGCTCTATACCATTATACGACCGCATTATAAAAATAATAAGATATGTGATGTAATTTTAAGACCTATACATGAAAATAATATATGAATTCGTAATAGTAAATTCTAAAAATCGGTTATTTGGAATGTAATTTGCCAAAACAAGTTGAATACCAGTTTTGGAATTCAATATCACATTTTTTATTACAATCTATAACAAGGAAAATACATTAATGTTCGCTACACTTGACGAATTGTTTAGTTATATAATTTATACGACATTGTTTTGTTAATATCAGAGACAGTATCACGAAAATTATATTTTTAGCCTCATTTGATAAAATAGAAATAAACATAACTGGTCATATTGCTTTCACATGCAAAAAAATGTCTTCTTGAATTTTACATAAAGTGAGAGAATGGTTATCCAGATTTAGAAGCTGATGCAATTCTTGTTTTATTGTCAATAAAGACTCTAAACTGAATGACAAATATACTGAACCTCAAAAGAAACGTCGCATTTTAAAATATTATTCTTACATGAATGTTATTTTATAAAACATT
>JAULBM010307707.1:0-14335 GCA_032357055.1 Geukensia granosissima | reverse complement strand
GATGAGGTGTTTACACTGTCAAACTCGAGTTGAAAACAGGTGCACAGCAAAAGTCTGAAGGAACATGAGCGAGTTTGGCGAAAAGAGTTTGATTGTGTAAACGCATCTTAACATGACCTTTTCAACAGAAATATAGGTATGGCTTATATACTTCAAAACCTATTCCTCATTCAGTTTTCAAAATTGCTAAAAAGACCTTTAATCAGTTTTCCTTATTTCTTTCCCAACAGTAGCCTTACATCTTTATCCTTTCATAGATATGGTGTAACTATATATCCCATGTAGCTAGGAAACTGCAATCTTGGAATTCATAGACAGCTCTAAAATGCTATTCAAAAAAAAATGATTCTAAGCAATATTCAAATTATATCCCTTGATTGAAAATATTTGATTTTTTTTGTTTGTTTGATTGGGTTTAACGCCACTTTCAACAATATTTCAGTCATTGTGGCAGTCAGTTTTACTGGTGGAGGAAGCCAGAGTACCGGGAGAGAACCACTGACCTTGGTCAGGTAACTGACAAACCTTATCACGTGCGATGTGAGTTAAACGCAACCCGTTTTTGTATGGTACAAACCCAGGCGTGAACTCAATCCGTATAGGTGATAGGATAGAGTGATCTGTACAGGTAAGTTTAAATCAACTACCTAGACCGAAAATATTTGAAGAACAACTTTGTTTGGGGTCATTGTCATAACATCATTGCTTACTGAGTGACATCATGTTTTATGTACAAACCATGACATTGCTCAGTGGAAAATGGAAAAGTTGTTGCAACAGATGTCTTAAAAACAAATTGGAACCATTGATTGTAGTTATAAATAATAGATCTAAAACATATGGCACAAACGTGTTACTCAATCAATGAGCAGGATAAGATATTTTTTTAGAAAACTGCTTTATCTAGCTTATGAGACACAAAATAGTCCAACTTAAACAGCTACCTGTTGTAATGAGAGAGCTTAAAAAAAAACTTGCTTGGGACAGGCACATAAAAGTATGTGGCAAGGTAAAAAATATTTTTGGAGTACTCAACCCTCTCCCCAAACATGGAACAGTGGTGTGACAAAAGCGACTTAAACCAACTTTCAAAACTAACTGCATAAGATTTTACTTTAAAGTTGACGCATAGTATGGAGACATTTAAAAATAAAACAAGAGACAACATGATGTACTAGCTAGTTCAAAATCCAAACATAATTGATAACAATTCTACTCTCTTAGGCTAAGACATCACTCAAAGCACATCCAGCTAGATTAAATGTAAAAATATCCTAAAAAGCCAAAGTAAAAAGAAGATATTGTGCAAATGCCAAAAAAGTAGTATTGATGACATGTGGGACAAAAAAATTAAATAGGATTAGTTTAAATGTTAAATGTTGTGCAGATAGTCAATATTGATTGCAAAGAACACAAAATTCAAAGATCTTGAAATAACGTTTTAAAGATAACCTTTATGAAAATATTTTTTAAAGTAACTGATGAGTCCCATTGGTTTGTGGTTAAATTAACAAGATTTATTTACCAAATTTTGGGTTTATTATTCTGGTTTTTTTTCAATTTTTTGCAGTTGCAACCAAACAAAAATTAAATCTTTATATTTATAATAGAATTTTGCTTATGCTTTATCTTATTTATGATAATGAAATCCTTGATTTATAATTTGCTGGTAATATGAATATAACATCCATTAAAATCTAAAACATTGCTGCATACATGGGCAAAACAGACCAGTTAAGAAATATATACACTGTATACTTGGATGACCTCATCAAGGAAGGGAAAAATTTTTAAAAGAGAATGAGATATTGTCTCTCTTGTCGTAAATTTAAGTTTGATTTTACCTTGTGAAACAAAAATGTTAAAATCCAGATAAGGGCATCTGCTACAGTCATGTTCAGCTTTATTCAAAGTAAGTTCTCTAGAATAAAGAGTAGTGACTTATTTAGAGAAGTCTGTTTAATTAACTGTAAATATATCTTCAAGATAGCAGTAAGAATTATAAAATTTTCCATTAAATAAGAGTTAAAAGGGTTTTTAGTGGAGTTTGACCATAAACTGGAATTCATAACAGTAAAAGAGTTAGCCTGCAATTAAAAGAAACAATTGGCTTGTATCCATAGGAATATCTGCAACCTGTTGATAAATTTTATTGCCAAATCTGATGTAAATATTAATGGAAAGAAAATTAATGGAATTATCATCTTGTCACAAGTCCAGTAGGTGTATCTTTTGTAAAAACCTTTATCAAGCTGGAAAACAGCAAATGCAACAACAATATTTTCGAACTTTACATATTGCATTTATCTCAAAACTATAGTAGGTAGCTATAGAGAGACACTGTATAGAGCAGAAATAATTGGCAAGACAAGATTTACAAATCTGTCACACATTGACTCCTTATGGCAGATATAGCCCTCAAATGACTATTCCACGCATTTTTTGCATTTGTCGTGAAATCTAAAATGATAGAAAGAAACGGTAAACAGCTGAAATGTTCAGCAAGACGAAACAAATGATTTAGATAGCATGACTATCATATTATTCCTTATGGGATAAATGTTTATGGTCTTCTGCTTACACTTAGCATGGTATAGTTTTATCCTGTGAATGGTACAGGCTATCAAGATCATTTGGTTTTAATTGATAAAAGCAATTTTTAAAATGGAATCACAAATAGGTTATTAAGAATTAATACATTGCTAATATTTCTACCATAAAATCAGGCACCATATTCTAAATGCTCACATTAGCATCATTATATCTTTTTTAGCCCTCTTTTCCTGAGTCTGAGTTTATTAACTTAGCAATTTGTATATACTGTTTTTGTGAAAGTTTGTGATTGGCACAGCCTGAAAATTAAAATAAATTAAAAAAAATATAAATTGCTTGTTGAAAAAACTTTTTAGAAATATTCATGATTGTTTTACTTTTCTCAGTAATCATCCTCCAGTTGATCAGAATTGAACTTCCAGTTGATTAGAATTGAACTAACTGTACTGATACAGAAAATTGATGTTTTACATTAGGTGATCTGAATTTAACATATTTGACAGAACTCTTTTTGTCTCCGATCTGTTTCCTTTTATTGATGGAGTTGAAAAGACCAAAAATGAAGATTATACATTTTTTTCCAATACAGAATATGAATCCATAATATTATATCATAGACTTCTCTATTTATATTTTGTTTCAGATTCTAGTATAATTTCATACAGAGGTACAGCAAATAAGAGTGTAATTAAAACACATCACTGCTATGATTGAGGTCTATTAATTTAATCTGTATTTCAGCAGTATATTTGTTAGGAAATTTAAATAGGCAGGATAAAATGTGCAGAAAATGTGTTACAATGTACATGTATTACAACCCATGTTACAAGCTTCAAGGAGAATATAATTTTAAGGAAAATTTCTCTTGCTGGAGAAAATGCAGAAATTTTACTCCAACATGCAAAAATTATCCCAATTAATAAGGATGAGCTATACTTATCATTTGGCCTCCATGGTCCATCAACAATTCTTATTTTAATCTACTCCTCTGAAACCATTGAGCCAATCTGAACCAAACTTTGTGGAATGGTCAATGGATGATCCCCTTTTAGTTATCCAAGGCTAACCAATACGGCCACCATCGCTAATAACAGAAAAAAGGCGGTCGGTTTCTAAAAAAAAATTCTTCTATCAGAATTGTTTCTGATGACCACCACCCGCCAACCAAGATCGCTGACTTAGCCGAACTTACTTTTACATTAGATCCTATGGGAAATTCATATATAAAATCTGCTTGTCTGGAACTACTTGGAGTTATTTGAACCAAACTTTGTTGGAATGGTCCTTAGGTGGGTCTCTTTCAGAATTATATCTGATGACCCCACCAGCCAACCAAGATGGCTGCTTCATCTGAAATTAGTTTCAACTTTATAATATTTTCATTTAAAATCTTTTGTCTATAACAGTTTGCTCTATTGAAACCAAAGTTAAATCGAAAGGTTTCAATGTTAGTTTTGTTTTGGCAAATGTATATCAGGTGAGCGATTACAGGCTTCTAGGAGCCTCTTGTTTTTCATTTGATTTGTCTCAATGAGAGCTTTCAGGAATATGTTGATGAATATTCTCTATTTATTAACATTTTCAAGAGAAGAGACGTCAGATTGGGCAAATCTTCAGTTTTGCATGATATTGGAAGTTTTTGTTTTTCATCAGATTTTGATGAGAGGTTTTCCTAATCATTCCTTATGAATAATGCAACAAAAGTAATGGTAGGTTTGAGGATAATGGGGGTTAAAAATGATTACTAATCCAGTCATAAAATTGGGTCCAGCAGTTTGCTGTGTCCAGCAAAATATTGTGTACACACTTATCCTAAGGTTGATTTGTTCAACTTTTACATGTCAATGCTTTGTTGTCCTATCATGCTGTGCTTGCAAAGCACCTCAGTTTTATTATGCCCTGGTCAGAATTTTTACTGTCATTTGATGTGTCCACTGGTACATGTGCCATGTTCAGTCTTGACCTGCATTTGATCTTTACCCTTGACCCTATGTCATTTGCATGGCTTGTAAGCATTCTTTGGTGTCAGGCTAGAACCTTTTGTCATTTGACCTAAAACTATATTTGACCATGTGTATATAAATATGACACAATCTGTCTTACATAGTCATGACCTACATGTGACTTTGACCTTTGAACCTTAGGTCAAATTTTAGGTTCTGTGAACATTCTAACATGACCATGCCGGGACTTTATAGGCTTAGCTTTTTGATCCCTGAATGCAGCATCACAAGATAATTTGACTTACTAAAGTGCTTGTTTGAAATTTTGCATTCTATTTATTATATCCCCAAAACAAATTTTGGAGACAATGAAATTGCGCAGGTTCTTCTTCTTCCTTCTTCTTTTTCTTTTCTTCTTCTTCATTTTCTTATTCTTCTTCTGAATCTGAATCTGAATCTAAACTGTTAGTATAACAAACCTGAAACTTTAAACTTTGCATACATGGTATGCCTAAGTCCACAGAGGTGCACCAAGGTTTTTAATTTTATAAGGCCTCCAGAGGCTTGGACATTTCCCTTCAATATTACAGATTATCTATTAACTCTTAAAACTGTTGAGACACCCGCCCCTAAACCATATATGTTTTCTTAATCCTTAGTGCATGAGGGGTTCAACATAGCTATTTGTTATATTCCTGGTCACCACACCTAAACCATCTATTTTCTTACTCCTCTAAACAAGGGAAATTCAATATAGGTTTAGTTAGATCCCCGGTGGTCAGGGGTTTTTCCCCTCCCATTAATGATTTCATAGATCCCCTTGGGTCAGGGGTTTTGCCCCAACCCTTAAAGATTTTATTTAAAATAGTTAAGATCCCCATCCTTAAACTACATATTGAGTCCTCAATGCAAGAGAGATTCAATAAAGCTTTTGGTTATTTTCCTTAAGGTCAGGGGTTAGCCTGTCCCCTACTGGAATGACAAATATACAAATAACTTTATGATTGTTGAAATAGCAACCCTTAAATCATTTTTTTTTAATTCTAGGCAAGAGAAATCACCTTTTTAGTTCATCACTAATACCATTTTGATTATGATGTGAATTCAATAAAGGACTTTTCCTTTTGGGAGACGCTATAATCGACAGTATAATTATGTTTCTGTCTTGATAATGTCTTATCTTTTTTTACATCAAGTTGTAATAGTGAATCTCTCATATGGGTCAAAGTTCTTTCTGATCACTTATTCTAATTACTTGACATTCAAATTAACATTATTTTAGACGTCAATAGAAATCAGATAGGAGATTTAGATTTTAGCATTTGCCAACTTACACTTGTGTTCAATTTTCAGAAAGATTATAGATACCATATAAAAATATTTGCAAATATGAATATCATGTAAAAAAGTAACACTTCCAGGAGAGCTGACAGGACTTTGATTGTTTAGAGTTTTGTTATAAATGAATATTGAGTTTCCTGAACGTACCTTCTGTTTGCTAAGTTAAATTTGAATGAAAATAAGAAAGGGGAGAATCCTTTAATTTTTTAACTTAAAGGTGATTATTTCTGTTACTAAGACTTAATATATATTAGTTTGCTTTTCAAAGTAAATGAGAATAGTGATGGAATTATCTCAGAATCCAACTCTCAAACAGGAATGAAACTAATTACTAATAAGAATATCAAAAGGGAAGAACCCTTAAAATTTTGAGGTCAAAGGTCATTGTTTTCCTTACCAAAGGCCATGTGAGCTTTTTTAACACTTGGCATCCATCATTCCTCCATCCATAAATTTTTTTTTATATTTTATCTTCTCTAAAACTACATGGCAAAATGTAACCAAATTTGAAAATAAGAATATATTGAAGGTTCTTGTTTTTGATTGGTTGATTTTAAAAAGTGAACCATAAGGCCAAATAGAACTTGGAAGGAAGCATCTATGGAAGGACCTGTACAAATTTCTCTCATTTCATCTCAATCAAACTTCAAATTTGAATGACACTGGCAGTTTTTGTTTCTGATTGGCTAATTTTTTTAAAGTTTTTGAAAGGATAAATCCATATGGAACAAAACTTAACAGGAAGCATTGCCAAATGTCAGGTGAGGAGTACATGCTTAGTTTTCTGAGCCTCTATAAGTAGTTTGTTCAAAAGTTCTGTTTCTGAAAAAGACCCTGATTTTTCAAACCTACCTTTGTCTAGTTAGATTGGAATACAGATAAAAAAAAGATAAAAAGGGGAAGATAGCCTCTAAATTTTTTGGTCAAAGGTTATTGTAACAGGAGGAACATAAAATATATTATTGTTAACAAGTTCAAATTCTGACTATTTTGGTCCATAATGTAACCAAAAATTCATTAAGTTTTACTGATCTTCCTTATTTTGGCCCCTAGCATATCTGATGAAGGTTAATTTCATGCAATAAAATTTTGCATATTTATTAAAAACTTATTTAATAAAAACTTTTGTGAGTTTGGGATTATGTCTTACTGGCATATATTCCATATTCTTCCTTTGCATTGCATGTGTTAAGGTGTGTCATTTACCTTCCCAAGATCGGTGGTTCTCTCCAAGTACTCCGGCTTCCCTCACCAGTAAAACTCAGACTGCCCCAATATGACTGAAATATTGTTGAAAGTGGTGTTAAACCCCAATCAAACAAACAAACAGACACTTTTTCTTTAAAATAAATAAAGTTTTATATTTATATTCTGTCTGTACAGTACAATCCACTTCACTGCATATGTGTTAAAAGCATAATCTTATTTGCATAAAATTTTGTAGCACAAAACCATTTACTATATGCTTTGTTAATTGTTCCTGATAATAGCATACTGAAATGTAAAAAAATTCCTCTTACTGTAATTGCAAAGATTTCTTTTGAAATCATGAATTTTGGGGTTAATTTTCACTTTAATTTGAAATTCAAAGAGGAAAATTATGGGAAAATGTTTTAAAAACTCGTTGGTATGAAAATAAAAAGATATGGGGTAAATAACAGAAAGACATCCTTCCAACCACAAGAAAAATAGAGTAATTTACAAATCCAGAGGTCTCCATAAGGCCTTCAACAACATTAAAATTTCTTTCAAATGATCAAAAGAACCTATAATCTATGTCAGGCTTTTGTGAAGTGTGATTTTCAAGCTAAAGTTTTTATTTGTAATGAAAAGAACAAACTATTCCACAGATAACGGTTTATGTTGATGTTTTACATACTATAATCTGCCCCTGAATTTCTCTACAGAAATTTAACATTGAAAGTCAGCTATCTTTGTTTTTGGTGGGAGCGCTTAAGTTTGATCTATATAAAGTAATTTTGAAAAATGTGCACATTTCATATCACGGAAAATTGGACATGTTCTCAAGATTCATATAAGAAAAACAACTTTTAAATTTCCATTCAGGTGCAGCTTAAATCATTTTTTCATATTATGGTATCCTAGTTTAATTTCTAAATTATTATTGAGTGTTGACAATGTGTACTCCTGGTCTCGCACTAGTGCATGCAAAGAGCCACTTTGGGCAAACAGATGGCCGATTTTACAATGCTTAATCGATAAATTCACTCTGTGCAGCTTAAAATACATTGTGATTACTAAAAACTATTATCATAACTTGCTTGCACTTGTTTCAGTCTATAAAATAAAACAATATTTTATAAGAATATGACGGACAGTTTTTCTTTCATAACCATTTTACCCGTTTAAACAAACTCTGACATAGAGTATAATCAGCATTCCCCTTCTTTGTTAAAACAACTCAGTTTTATTGACACTAGACAATGTAATTAGCCAGATCAATCGAAATACCACAAAGAACCTCCTTAGTACACTAAAAAGGATAAAAAGTGCATTAAGGATATTTTGGAAAAACAATATGATGGCAAAGGAGTGAAAGATGGAAATAAATAATAAAAAATCAAATTATGATATAATTTGTATTTTATATGTTTACAAATCAAGCAGTATTAAAGATTTTTTGTGACACGTCCAACATAGCAGTATATGTGCAGTGATCTAAAACCAATTATTAGTAATAACAATCTATAAATTGCAAATACTTGACAAGTAATTTGCTTGGATCCCTGGTGGTCATTTGATTTGATTAACTTTTCCGTGATATGAAACTTATTCAATCATGAAAAAAAAGTTTTAATATAGAACACATCAAGTTGTTTTTTTTCTTGTACAAATTGAACTTTCAGAATTTATTTAAATGTTTTGCTGCATTTAAGGAATTTATTGCAAGACAAAAATGATACAAATACAGAAATAAATCTTACTTATTTTATTTGACGATGATGTTTTACTTTGAATTTTTTTTTTATGCGATATGAATATTGGGGAATTAATTACTGAAAAAAGAGACTTGAAATTAGAACAAGTGTGCCAATGGAACTTTTAGGACTTGTTTTCAAATTTCACCTTGTTTAAGGAATTTATTTCAGGAAAAAACCAAAGACATTATAAAAATAAATCCAACTAATTTCATTTGGTATCAAATGGGCCTGATTGTTACCCTGTTGAATTTTGAGTATGAATTCTAACAAATTAAAACAATATGTCATATATAGGACAAAAACAGAGCATTTATATGTAAATATATTTCTTTCATAAATTTCAATCATGTTTACTTTTCTATAACTACTTCTAACAACAACTGGCTTTTAATTATCAAAATAGAATTGTAAATTACTCTATTTGTTCCCATGGTTGCAGCTAGTCTGTCTGAAATTTATCCCCATATCTATTCATTTTTATACGACCACAAAAATTTTGTGGTTGCATTATATGTTATGGGCATGTCGGCATCGGTGTCCGCGTCCATAGACAGTTAGGTTTCCGTTCAATAACTTTAGTTCTATTATTCAGATCCATTTCAAATTTTAACACAATGATACTCTTTATGAAATACAGGTTGGGATTGATTTTGGGTGATCTAGCCTTGACCATTTTTTAAGGAGGGTTCAAAAGGGGATTTTTCAATTTTCAAATATAAGTTTTTTGTTTTTTGTCCAATTTTGATGGTTTTTTTTTTCATTGTATTCCTCATGAAAAATTCAACATAATAGGCTACAAGCGTCATCACATATCTATTACTATTATTGAGATATAGGGGGTCCAAAAATGGCCATGCCCTAATTTTTGAAACTTTTATTTCTCATCCGATTTTGATGGGTTTTTTGCAAATGATTCCTTTTGTAAAATGCAACAAAATTTACTCATTTTTTTGTAAAATTTACTGTTTTGCTTAAAAATGGGGTCAAAGGGTTTTTAAATGTGATTTAACAGGAGATGGAAATTTTTATTTTTCATCAAATTTTAATGGTTTTTTTTTAATCTGTTTCCTCTCAATGAGAGCTTTTGGTAGTATGTCAACGGATTTTCTCTTCTCCAACCATTTCAGGCTAAAAGGGGTCAAAGTAGTAGGGTGAGGAGGAATTCAATTTCTTATAATATGGAAAAATTTTATTTTTAATCTGATTTTGATGTTTTTTTTTCCAAATGATTCCTCAGAAGAAATGCAACAATAATTACTTCAAGCATTTTTTTGTAGCTTTTCCTGATTGTTGTATGAAAGGGGTCAAAGTGTTAAAAAAATGTGATTTTGCAGGAGATGAGAAATTATTATTTTTGATCAGATATTGATTGTTTTTTTTGCATTTGATTCCTCTCAATGAGAGCTTTCAGTAGTATGTCAACAGATTTTCTCTATCTTTTACTGTTTTTATGTTTCTGTTACCTTCAAGATTGGTGAAATTGTAGAGATAAGACTAATCAAGAATTTTAAAGGCAAATCCAAAGGATATGGATATGTAGAGTTCAAGGACGAGGTATGTAAAATTTCTGCGTAGAATCATTGTTTGCCATGAATTATTGTAGATAGTTTTAATATTTGAAGATTTTACTATCAAGACTTTTCCACAAAATTTAGAACATTGTAACACAGTATATGATGGCCCTTGTGAGTGATTTGCCAAAATATAACTCATATTTGACAGTGACACCCCTCCATTCTACCACAGAGGTTGTTATTACATTGGATGACTTGTTTTTAAGTTGTCAGTTACATGTCCAAAAAAAAATAGTCAAATTGAAAAGGCCAAAATCATCAAATAACATATGTTCAGCTTAGCTACCAAAAATAGAAAAGAAAAACATGTTCATGTTATAAGAAAAATCACGTTACAATAATTTGAAAAAAAAACTTCTGTATGACCATGTAGGTCTTTTTATCTAAACAGTGGGTTGTTTATTTTGGTTTGTGAGATTTTGACCCTCTTGGCTTATTTAATTTTGGCAATTTTGATGAATAAAAATTGTTATATCTTAGACTGTGGGTACAATATTGTGAGTATAATGGCAAATGTACAATAAAATTAGGGATGTATTATTACAATACAGTTCTGACAAAATCACCTGTTTAAATCATATTATTATTTTATTGAATATAAATAGAAATTGTTAGTTGTCTCAATTAATTTGCTTATTATGTGCTTTTGTTGTGTGAACAATTTAATCCCCAATAAAAATTAAGATTTGGTTTCTCATATTTTTTAAACATTTTAAAGACAAATTGAATGCCCTGCTACACACATAAAAAAATATTATAAGATATTTAAATCAAAACAGTTGAAAAGATCACGTTTATGTATTTAAATTTTTGAAACATATATAGATAAAGGTGATCTATATGTAAATATATATACACACTGTCTTTTGATTTGATTCAGATTTGTCTTGTCTTTTTGGACGATGCACTTTTGATCTCTCACATGCATATTCTACACTGGACTTGGAAATGTATAAATAAAATATAAAAGAGTTATTCAAAGTTTTTTTTCTTAAATTAACTGATAAATAATGCATGTCTGTATTTCCTTTGAATAAATTGAAAGTAATTAATGGACTATGAAATGTATTTTTGTTAGCTAATTGGCTAAAGGACAATGTTTGTTTCTGATTGACTGATACATTAAAAAATCTTCTCCTCTGAAACCACTTAGCCAAAAGATTAATATTTGATGAGGGGCATCTTTGATAGGTCTCTTATTAATTATCCTCATTTCTTCCCCATCAGACAAAAAAACATGGCCACTATTGACAATTGTTGTTTCTCATTGGCCGAAACATTAAAAAAACCTTTTCCTCTGAAACTACTTGGCCAAATGGAAAAATATTTGATGTGAAACATCTATGCAAAAATCCTTTCATAACTGAATCAACAATCATGGTCCTTTGCTTTAGGTGCTATAAAATTAAACCATGGCCAAACTTTCTTGATTTTCAGTAGCACATTAAGCATTTATCTTTGTTCTGTTTTCCATAATTCCAATAACATTGAATTACTTGGATTTCAAGTTAAAGACAAAAAATGCAGTATGCACAGGAATGAACTAATATAGTGACACCATAATATATTAACAAAATATAAATAAATGAAAACCACTTATTGAAAATTTAAAGACTATTTGTTAAAAATTTGAATAAAGAATTGGTTACCATCTTTCCAGCATTTATTCCAAATTGCTTATTTTTGAAAATAATTTCATAATTTTTGTTTTATAAATATTATATTGCAGTTGTGTGTGATAGAAGCTTTAAAGCTGGATCGCACTCCGGTAGAGAGCCGTCCTATGTATGTGTCCAGGTGTGAAGAAAAATCATCTAGGAAATCACAGTTTAAAGTGAGTTTTTTTTATCTCTTTTGAAAAATGTGCTTATGGAGACCTTTTTTATTTCAACAGTTGTTGAATTATGCTATACATTTAGTTGCATTAGGAATTAAGAAGTAGCTTCAATATGCAGAAATGTTTCTGGATAAAAAGACAGATATTACCGTATATACTCGCCTGAAAGACGATCCCAGTATAAGTCAGGGGTAGCTTGAGAACAGAGGTTTTTATGATCGACCGGCTTATATGTCGGTAAGGAATTGGCCACTTGAAGTCTTGGCTTTCCGAAGAAAGGAAACAATCAAGAAAGAGAAGAACTTTCATTATTTAAGATAATAAACCTTAATTCTATGTTTTATTATTATTCGTGTTTGAAATTCCGGTGAATTCGTGCAGATGTTTTTGTATTGTTGTCTCCCTTGGTCTAGCAAAATATAGAAAACAGTGCTATCAGGACAACAATGACCAAAGACAACTCGGACCAAGACCACTTTGACCAAATTTAAGACAACTCAGACCAACTTTCATACCACTCCGACCATTTTTCGAACAAGTTGGACAAAAAATATGTGTATCTGTCAGTTTGCCACATGTCATTTTTTCCTTAACCTTGTTTTCATGAACAAGTGATTTTGTAAAATTACCAACATATATTTACATTTAAGTCCATTTCCTCGAAAACTTTTACATATAGAGCTGCTATATTTTGTCTGAATATAGTTTCTACGCACCAAAGGCTATGGGAGCTTTTGTCATCACTTGGCATCCGTCGTCTGTTGTCCGTCCGTTAACTTTTCTCATTTTCATTACCTCCTCTGAATCTGCTTCACCAAATCAAACCAAACTTTAGGAAGGCTCTTTATAAGGTACTTTATTAAGATTGCTCATTTCGTCCCGATCCGTCAACAAACATGGCTGCCATGGAGGATTGTTATTTCTAATTGGCTGATACAGTAAAAATCTTCTCCTCAGAAACCACTTGACCAAATGGACTACTATTTGGTTTGGATCATCTATGGAAGATCCTTTATAAAGTTTCCTCATTTTGTCCCGATCGGACAAAAAAAACATTGCAGCCATGGACGATTCTTGCTTCTGATTGGCTTATACATGTACATTGAACATCTTCTCTTTTAAAAGCGTGTGGCCAAATGGATTAATATTTGGTATGTGGCATCTATGGAAGGTATAAAGTTTCCTCATTTCGTCATGATTGTATAAAAAACATGGTTGCCATTGACAATTCTTGTTACTGATTGGCTTATACATTAAAATTCTTCTTCTCTGAAACCACTTAGCCAAAAAGATTATTTGGTATGGAGCATCTATGGAGTTTCCTCATTTTGACCCTATCAAACAAAAAACATGGTTGCCACGGACAATTCTTTCTTCTAATAGGCTGATACATTAGAAAATATTTTCGTCTTTAAACCCCTTAAATGAATGAATATTTGTTTTGGAGCAACAATGGAATGTGCTTTATGAAGTTTCCTCATTTTGTCTGGATCAGACAAAAAACATTGTCACTATGGATGATTTGTGTTTCTGATTGGCTGATACATTAGAAAATCTTCTCCTCTAAAACATATTGACCAAATGGATTATATTTGATTTGGAGCATCGGTGGAAGTACCTTTATAAAGTTTCCCTTATTTTGTCCTGATCTGAAGCTAAAGATGGCTGCCAAGGCTATTTCTGGTTTCTGATTGGCTGAAACTGCTAGGTGGAATTGATTAATATTTGATGTAGAGCATCCATGGGTAGTCCTTTACAAAGTTTCCCCATTTCACCCCAATCGAACAAAAACAAGGCCACCAGACAAATCTTGTTTCTGATTGGCTGATTCATTAAAAAATCTTCACTGAAACTTATTTGGCAAATACCAGGTGAGTGATAAAGGCTCCGTTTTATAGTTGATTTACTTTGTAATATTTCAACATATTATCACAAATTAGATCCATTTCTCAATAACTTAGGTTTATTTTTTGAAGCACATCAGTCATTAAATGTACTGATAGTATGACATTATTATTATGTTGCCTGCGTCTTGCAGGGTGACATATAAGGATCACTGTCGTCTTGCCATACCTGTTAACCCTCACGATTTACGCGGGAGGCTCCCGATATTTTGCCTCGTCTCCCGCATGCTAATGTTCTCCC
>JAULBM010307696.1:0-14336 GCA_032357055.1 Geukensia granosissima | reverse complement strand
CTTGATAGATCTTTAATTGTGCAAAGTTTGGTTGTGATGTTTTTGTGCGATCTATATTAAAATCGACAAAATAGTATGAAATATTGCATCAAATTAAATAATTTCCAAGTATTTTTACATTCAAAGCATTTTCTACGTGTCATGTGACCATTGTAGAACAAATTTAACTAAAAATTTTGTTTGATTTTCTTTTTATAGACATTATTCAATTAAAAAAAAATATTGAATTACAGATATTAGCCAATTTTAATTTTTTGCCAAATTCTTGGGCCAAAAATGGGCCTTAACGACCCTCGTCCTTTGCTAGACCTACACACCGAGCTGGATTTTTAATATGCTAGCTCATGAAAGCAACAGTCTGCAGGAAGACATGTCACTTTACCCAGGCACATTATTCTGACTCTGGACTTACCAGTCTTTGCTCTGCTGTGTGCTTAGCGGTGAAGCAGCAATTACCAATTTTATTGTCTCTGGTTTGACAGGGCTTGAGATCAAACCCACAACCTTCCACACTAGAGGCGAGCACATTAACCATTGCACCACTAAGGCTATTAATTGTTAAAGGAAATGGTGCACTAGGCCCTATTATGGCCTAAAATAATATGACATCTACAGCTATATTTCCGCTCTAAATATTAAGTATGTTGAATTATTGTACTAATAAATATGTTTAATTTGGTTTTTCTTAATTTATACATATTTCTTTTTTGTCTCAATATAGCCTAAGATGCCTGAGATGTCTAGAGCAAAACAGCTCTAAATTTGCCTCAAAATGGATTAGAAAGACAGTTTGGCTATTCATATATTGAAATATAGGGCCAATATGGCTTTAAATTCTACTGTCGTTTGGTGGTTGGCTGTCTCATGGACAATCATGCCACATCTCTTACTATTTTTATATTCATCATTGTAGCCTTGTTCCAGAATGTATAACTTGGGTCATACCTACCTGTATAGTCCCACTTCTGTACCTTGAACTTCAAAATGATTCATTTAAAGAGTTCAATTTAAGGACTTTTCCAAAAATTAAGGTTGATAAACTTCTGAGAATGCTGAGCAGAAGTTTGAGATTTTCAAGGTATCTGAGGGATTCAAGTTTTACAACTGAAATTTGACTGTAGCAAATTATTACTTCTTACATTGGTATGTAAAAATATCAATATATGAGAAATCATTTTTAGTATTTTTGAAGTACAATTTGTTGCTTTAGATATTTTAGAAGGGAGTGGACATTATATGTAATAATAGCCTGTATTTAATAAAAATGTTCTCAGAGCAATAAAATGATATAAAGTATGTTCTCAGAACAATAAAAATAATATAAAGTATGTTTGCTGCTCTGTTTCAAAATAACAAGGTTTTCATATGGTTGTAACAGTATGAAAGACCTATCATATTGGAACAAAATAATAGGCAAAAAGTGATGGGTCCATGTACTCATTTATAAGATAAATGCATTTAAAAATTAGGGAGGAAAATGGTTTCTTTCTAGTTTTCATAGGTTTTGGCATAGCAGATTCTATATATTTTAACCCAGAAAAAATAAACAAAAATTTCAAAGAAAATTCTCAAATTCAGGCCTGTTTAATGGAAAATTAAAAGAGAAGTCAAGATCATTGGGTAAAAAATTAGTGGTATGAATTGGATAAAACTTGTGGAGTTAAAAAAATCTGACAAAAAGGTCTGAACATGAGCAACAAACATTCTCTAACTAAAATAATGGTTATTTAAGTGAATACAGTCAAACTTGCTGTTGTAGTCAACTCATAAAGCAGCCACTATGATTTAAAGGGAACTTTTTCAATTCCCCATTGTTAAAGAATTTATCAGAAATGAACTTTATGTAAGAGGTCACTTGTTTTAAATGGTCAGTCTGCTACTTAGGTTGAACCCTTAAGTTTGACTGTATTCTAAATAACATATTTCTAATGACTGATAATGCACCTCTTCTTTAACTGGAATTTCATCCTCTATAATTTCTGGAAGTTTTGGAATCTCAGTCAAACTCTTAAAACTCTGAGTGACTGCTTTCTCCTCAAACCTATGGAAGACATCATACTGGACAGAATCCAGGAAATCTAAATGTTCTATACAACCAGAAGATATCATTGACTGAAAAATACAAGATTTAATACAAAAAAGCTGCAAATGTAGAATTCTTATACAACAAGGGATATCACATTCTATGTAAACATTACATATAATATATATAAAATGAAAATTGAACCATTAAATCTCACTGTTCTGTTAAACAAACTTATCCACAAAGGATACAAATTATATTTGTAGTCAAGACTAAAAAGCTGGTTTTTGTAATCTTACACCCTGAGCTTGCTTTCAGTAACTGCAAGCATTTATTAAACAGGTATTTCTGTTTGCATGCATTTTTGTTTAGTATATTTATTGTAATGCAGGTTCCCTCTATTCAGATTGGGGGACTTTCTATATATTTTTATAGTTTGTCAGTTACTGCATTTGTTTTCTTTGATTTTTTCCTTTGACCACTCATTGGGGGAGAGTTGGGTAACCACTAAAATAGTTTAACCCCACCACATATCTTATATGCCTTTCCCAAGTCAAGAATTGTGGTCATAGGTTTGTCTTTGTGTAAAATGTTTTGTTAGAAGTACATTATTGATAATATTTAGATTAGAGCAATATTTTTACGTATACATGATTTTTTACTTGGGACCGTTCAGAGATTTTTTACAAGGTGTGGTTGCATTGACAGCCTTGTGAAAACCTCTAGATTTGTAAATTCCCTCTGTTTTTCTCATGGTTGGAGTACACTCTCTCTGACATTTACCCCATATCTTTTCATTTTCATACTGGACAGATTACAGGAAATCTAAATGTTCTATACAACCAGAAGTTACAATGACTGAAAAATAAAACAATGGAAAGGAACCCAGGAAATCTAAATGTTCTATATAGCCCAATGATATCATTAACTGAAATAAAAATCTGCTTTAAAGAAATGATATTTAGCAAAGCTGTTTAAATTACATACTACAATTTAACTTTATTTTATTCATTAATGACAATTCCTCTATTATTGCTATACTTTGCCAAGATCCCCTTCTAAAAAATCATAAAAGGTAGTACATAAACCAGAGAATCCATTGAGCCTGTAATAGCTCACCTGGAAAATTTTTTATAGAACAATAATTTCTATAAAGTAACATTTCAATACACTTTGCATTTTCTGACAAGAAAGTGTTTGAAAACTGGACCAATCAGAATATTCCGTAGGGTTCAATGTTAAAATAAGTTTCGTCATGGAGGCCATTTTGAATTTCCATTTGACAAATGATTCACAAATTAAGTACAGGACCATCTACAAAGTAACAATCCAATCCACTTAGTAGTTTCTGACAAGAAGTGTTTGAAACTTAAACCAATCAGAATGCATAATTAGCCTTTGCAGCCATGGTGAATTTTGGATCAGCACCAATTTCACAATTCTGGTAAAGAACAACCTTCCTAACATTTCTACTAAGTTTGGTTGAAATCTGTTAAGTGGTTTCAGAAAAGAAGATGAAATTGTGAAAAGTTAACAGACACTGCCGCCGCCGCTGATGACGACGGACGCAAGTGATGACAAAAAGTCACATGGCCATTTGAGCCAGGTGAGCTAAAAATTTAACTCTTATACCCACCTGTAGTTTTCCTATCCTCACTCTAACACCATCCACATCCCCTCTCTTAAACATGGACAGTAAATCTAAAAATTCTGAAAAGTTTGGACCTCTGAAAAAAAAAGAGGATATTTAACAAGTCAGGAAATTAAAACTTATTATGGTATCCAACCAGATCTTGGCAAGTACCGATTCTAACAATTATATTTTTTTTAACACATCCAAATGATTGAATTTTAGAAAGAAAAGTGAAAATAAATATATGGTATACTCATTTCCAAGTTTGCATATCAAGTTAAGAGTTACCTGTTTTTAAAATCCCCATTAAAACCATGATGGTCAGAAATGATCCTAGGCGAGATATGGTCGATACCAGTAAGTCCTTTCTTTGAATTTATTAAAATTCTCAGCAACAAGGAATATGTTCATCATTGAATGTAGATGATGTACAAGATCAATCAAATTTCATGTTAATCAAAAGAGTATATAAGTATATCAATAAGAATTAACAGAACATGCAAAGTCATTTTCAAATGTGATGTCTATCATTATCTTGTATTTACCCTAATATATTATTAGTATATTATAAGTACTACATCAGTTTAATATTACTGATGTGAAACATTCAATACATGTTCAAAATCTGACTAGAAGAAATCATTTCAAATCAACATGATCAAACAAGACATACTGTGAAAAAACTCACACAAAATATCCCATGAACCCCTATGCCTATGGATTATCTGTCATTGGAATGAGCCGAGATAAATTCCCTTACTACATACATATTTACACCTTGTATCTTATGTACATGTAAAAGTTTCTTTGAAATCCATCATACAGTTAAGGAGATGTGCTTACAAGATAGACAGACATGGTGCTTTCTATATACTGATACCCCCACATTTTGTTTGTGGGTGTATAATTAAAGACATGTTCAAATATTTGAGGTACAAGAACATAAAACTGAATGGACTGAAAAACAGACCCAAGGTACCTATAATGATGGAGCTATTTGAGTATTAATATCTTTTGTCTGAGTTATATTTCAATGCACATGTAATAACATCTAATAAAGTCATTTGAGCCCCGTCAGATAGAAATCAGCCTTATGCATGCCAATACATGAACATGTATCAGTAACTGAAATGATAAAACATTTAAGTTATATCCCTTCCATCCATGTGCAATTTCTACAATAATTCCAATATGATGGTTATATAAACAAGTAGCTTCTTTGGCCAAAACATAAAAAGTATGTGTATTGTTAATTACATAAGGCCTGTTTTTATATGACCCTGCACATTTTAAACTAATAGGGAAGTGTGAATTTTACCTTATATTGTTTTCTCGTATCAGCATACAGAATGTAGGTCTTCCTGCCAATTTCCAACAACCTGATAAAAATGCCAAATCATTCTGAAAAAAAAACCAAAAAAAACATTATAATTCAATATGAATCAATAATATATAATATAAAGATTAAAAGGAGGTGGATTCTTAACATAAGTAAGCTGTGCCTAACACTGTCTTGCAGGAAATAAAATACATTTAATATAATGCAATAAATGTCTAAATCTAATTTTCCAACACATCTGAACATAAGATAGTGCCAGGGTTTAAACCATATTATGCTTAATTTTAGCCCCACTGCTTTTGATTTTCCACTAAGAAAAACCCTTCTTTGACAAAAAAACATACAATAATTTGTTTGCCAAGATGCAATATGTGTCACATTTAAGAGAGAATTTTTTTTTCCAAAAGACTGACTTTACTTTTGATATCTTATCACCCAACACTTTTCACCTCAACAAAAGGCAATGAACCAAGAGTAAAAATAGGCATCATACATTATACAAATTGAATATACAAAAATGTTTATAAATTTAAAGGCTCCTGATAATTAGGAAACTTGTGCAATATTTTATGTGTAAATTTCTTACAATTTTATGTGTAAATTTCTTACAATTTTATGTGTAAATTTTTTACAATTTTATATGTTTCAAAGTAATAATGACTAGAATGATTTGTTATGCAACCATATTGACTAGTGAACATTTTTTGGGGCAAGTGAAAAAAATCCTTTCCAATAAGCATGATGCAATTGCCTGACATGACTTACCATGAGATCTATATATTTGATCAAAACACAGCACTTCAAGCACTTAAAACAGCTTGCATTATAATATTTAAGTGACACTTAAATACTTGAATCTGATTAAGAATACAGGCCTGTCCATGATGAACTTTTTTTATCAGTGATTAAAAATAAAAGAATGCAAGTACCATTTAAAATACAGGTTTGGCTTTAATTGAACACTTGGATAGATCATTGTGAATAGAATTGTGGAAGACATTGTTTTGTTGCAGTCTTGTAATATGTATGCAAGGTTTTGTAAAAAATTAAATGAATTTTAGTTTATAAATTGTCCAAAAAAAAAATTGCTTATATTGTTTGGTGAACAGATACTTCACATTTTTAATAAATTATGTCCTGTTTCAGCAGTGGATCAGCATGGACTCAAGAAATGATACACAGCCATTTCTCTTGTTTAATTGAAACAATTTTTTTCAACACTTTAATTTGTACACTGGACCATCAAGCTTTAAGCAATAGTGCATGTGACTATAATTGTCAACAACAAAATATTCTATATATACTAAGGGGAACCAGTCATATATATGTTGCCATTTTATATCCACCATGGCGATAACTGCTATTTATGTAATCAGGATAAGCAATTCCTACTTTTGAATGGGAAAGCAACAATAAACCATATAAAACTTTTATACCAGCAATATCATGTAAAACAACAACAAAATGTTCTGTTTACAGCTCTAGACATCTTAAATATTGACAGACAGATCAGTGTTTGTAAATTTACACTGACAAGGGATTTGTTGAATTTTAATGGAACGTTTCAAAAAAGCAACAGAACTCTGGGAACGTCATTTTGCTGATTGATACTCATTGGTTAAGACATCATTTACAAGGACACTGAGGTTGCACAATGCATTTTGTGAGGACGGAAATTGAATTTACGAATCGGTCCATTGTAGGAAGAACATAAATTCTGATACAACATGTACATGCAGGAATAAAATTACAAATTAGATTTTCATGATAGAATCTGAATGTTCATGCTTACAATTATTCTAATAAAATGATATTGAATGTTAGAAAGATAAATTGTCTATCATGATTTTAGAAAAAGGGTGACTTTGTACATGATAGATACCATAAAAAATAGAATAGCTTTCATTATTTTTTATTAAATGTCTTGATTCCCTTCACAAAAATAGTCATTATTTCACTTTAGCATTAAGCATACTACTGATTTTTAAGCATATTTGAATCATGCAGGATGTGCCAATACTGATAACATGATTATATAACAACTTGACATAAGGCCTTACCCGCTGTATACATTAAAACAGTAAAAGTCAACGTTATTTATAGAAAAGAGTGCATTTTAACATAAATTATCAACTCATACTAACAAAAAGATCAACATTCATCTCAAACAGAATTGTGGGTAATAATTACATTGTACTAGCTTCCTCATGTGGAATTACATGAAAAACAAAAACTTCATTTGAATTTCTGTTTTTTCATATCCAGTACATCTATGGCACAAACATGGTTACTGTATCCATATTTCAATGCTTGTTTCTAATTGAATTTCTAAAATTGCTTCTAGTAAAAAAAAAACACTTTAATGTTAAGAGATGGGTCATGCCACTTGCAGCTCATCAAATTGGCTTTGTCATGGAGAATATAAAGAAAAAAACCAAAAACAGACAAGAAATAGACCACTTTAATTAAAACTTTAAAAAGTATTGGGTCTTCCTCCTAAGACATTTGTCGCCTGCGTCCAAATATTTTTCATGTTGGAAAAAATTCTGCCACATTTTAATCTGGAACCATGCAGTTTAGCTTCCTACAGTTTTAACCCACTGCATGATACAGTTCACCATACTGAAGCTCTTTGCCAAATATCAGGAAGCTAAACTGCATGGTTCCAGAGTAAAATGTGACAGAAATTTTTCCAACATGAAAATTAGTTTAAGTCTTGGCAAACAGGAAGTGAAAATGTGAAAATCTTTAAATTAACAGCCTTACACGATACACTTCACCATTCCAAAGGTCTGTGCCAAATTTCAGAAAGATAACCTGCATGGTTGCTGAGAAAAATGTGACAGAAATTTTCCATCACGATTAAATGTCCAAGTCTCGGCAAACAGGAATTGGATAAACAACACAATTAAGAATAAGTGAGACCTAATGATGTCTGGACCTGCGTTGCTTGCATTACTTCCGTAATATTTAGAGGATCAATATTTTCTGCTAATATGCACAACTATATATGATGTTCTTACTGTATACCAAGTTTCATTGAATTTGGTTGGGTAGTTTCAGAGGAGTTGAGATGAAAAGGTTGTTTATGAGTATTTTCTAAATTTCAAGGGGCATAACTCCCACAAAAATGAGGGGATCAAAATTTCCTAGCGAAATGCAAAACAACATATGATGTCCTATCTAAATATCAAGTTTCATAAAAATCGGATCTGTAGTTTTAGAGGAGTTGCGCTGACAAGGTCATTTATGACTATTTTCTAAGTTCGAAGGGGCATAACTCCCACAAAAATGAGGGGATCAAAATTTTCTGGTGAAATGCAAAACTACATATCAAGTTTCATGAAAATCGGATAAGTAGTTTCAGAGGAGTTGTGCTGACAAGGCCATTTATGACTATTTTCTAAGATCCAAGGGCATAACTCCCATAAAAATCATGGTATCAAAATTTCCTGGTGATATGCACAAATACATATGATATCCTATCTACATACCAAGTTTCATGAAAAAAAGATCAGTAGTTTCAGAGGAGTTGCGATGACAAGCTTATTGGGATTGACGGACAGAAGGACAGATGGTGTGGCCCGACACCTACACCTGCTTTCGATCTTGGCGACGCAGGTAAAAACAGGTGGGACTAGATCCCCCAAAATAAATACAAACCTTCATCTTCTTAGTACAAAAATAAATGTCTCAAAATATGAAAGGAATCTGTTCACATAAACAAAATCTATCGTTTGGGAACCAACCTGTCTATGGATACCAACACTAATGTTGATAATGCAGACGACAACAGCAACATAACATCATATGATCATAATTTTTTCCAGTTGTAAAAAACTGAGGATTTTAAAGGAATAATGATCCCTTGAAACACTTAAGAAGATAAGAATGCAATGAATGGTCAAATTCTGCAAATAGTGACACGCTTCTAAGATTTTCTGAAGTATCATTGAATATTCTGGAAATAAAATCTTTACTCATATGAAGTCCCACAGCCACAAATTATCCAATACTGTTACATGTGGATGATTTTATTGCTGTTCTGTTATGTTAGACAATCAGCCAGGAATAAAATGTTTACATTTGACAATATAATTTGCCAATTGTTGTGATGTAATTTAGCAAGAACTAAGTTTCCTTAACTTTCTGGGTTATTCTTACCATGTATGTACTAAACCATTTTTGCAAATAGTATATAAAGGAAACTCATCTGCTATTTGTTATACAGTTCAGCATTTAAAGACTTGTGTTTGTTCTAATGAGTAATAATGGTTTTGAGAAAGAACAAAGTGTTAATTCTTAAACTTATTCTTAACCATTACCAAACGAAAGTGTTTTTTAAAACTAATTTGAATGATATTTGCAAACTTAATGACATATACATTGTAGTATAATTATCAAATATTTTGTTTTAACTGTAACTTTGCTTTGTTAAGTTATACAGTAAAAATCTCCCTAAAAATCATGGAAATTCCCCTGAAAGTGATCCCCAATATACACATTTTTATATTCAAGTCATTTTCATGTACAGAAACTATTTTTTTTGTCAAACTGCTTGGGGATAGGAGATATTGGTCAAAATATTAACAATGGACTTTATGTAAAATAATGAGTTATCTCTCCTTGGGATTTTATTTAGTGCATTCTATGTCATCTCTAATGACCAGGCTGGAAATGCAAAATAAACCGTAGATTTGAAACTAAAATATCATATCGAAACAGGTTTCCGCTTTCAAAGGTTTAATCAACCTTTTGTATAATTCTTACACAGTCTTCCATTACGAAATATATATTCACTGGCTTTCTTATTTACGGCATTGTAACAATATGACTCTAATATGGTATTGTTTTAACAAAAATATTTAGAGGGAAGAATGTAGTCTTCTATTATGGCATCAAAATATGTAGATGGTGAAAACTTCTTTCCTATGTTTTTTAAATGCTATTCCATGTCTCTGTCTTCTAAATACCTCATACATATTACTTAAGTGAGCAACTGAAACCATTTTGAAAAAATAATCTTTTAAAAACCATCTTTATGTCAAATATGATGGCAGCCATCTTAATCTAAGCTAAAGAAAATCTGTAGTTAGACGATTTATACTTCAGATTTTTATGATTGGCTTGTGTTCAATATCCGAATTTTCAACATAGAATAAATGTCAATTCTTCATGTCAAATGCTGTTTTTTTTAAAGAAATACCTGACAAGGGCACAGCAAACAATTAAAGACATCACACATGCTCAGTTTGAATTAAACAGCACATGCATCTGACATTGCATTATGTCAAATTAGCCTGAAATAGTTTTTCAATTATTCAAAATTCACTTGATATCTTAATACATGGCAAAAATATTTACTTTTTCTTCTGAAGTTTTATACATCGTATTAACTGATGAGAACATAATACATATCACCTTACCTTGAGATCATCTAACACTACAGACATATCCTGTGCCAGGTAGAAATCACTAACTTCAAACAGGAGTGGGTAACACAACACCGTCTGACCACATACCCTGTATATCTAAACAGAGAAATACAATATATAAAGACATCTCCTAAGTCAGGTAGAAATCACTGACTTCAAACAAGTAGGGTAATACAACACTGTCTGGCAAAAAACCCTTTTATATCTAAACAGAGATATACAATATGCCTTCTGCAAGGTAGATATTGCTGACTTAGACAGAAGTAAGCCAGTCTTATTCAAATCTGACCCTACATACTTTTTCTGTTTATTTATTTTCCCCATAAGGTCTTACACATGTCTATTTTAGGGTTTGTATAACCTTTGCTTATTTTGACCAATCAAGTGTCTTATGCTGGTACAACAGCAGATTTTTTGTCATGCAAGCATAAGACACGATGTGATAAGTCAAAATAAACACATGACAAAGGTTACACAGACAACTGATGGCCTTTCCCCCTCAGTTATGCATGAGTGATCACTCGAAGTTTTGCGCAAGCAGTTTCTACAGCCTCAACAGTACTCCTAGCCAATTGATATTTGGTATTAAGTTGCAACCATATCAGAACATCTTGATTCCACACCCAATTGATGACCCTGCCCCCTCAGATATGCATGAAGGTTCAGTTTCTACAGCCCAAACCAGAAGTCCTAGCCACTTGATATTCTGTAGAGAGTTGTGTTCATATCAGTGCATCACAATTCCACATCCAATTGATGGCCCTACCCCTCAGTCCTGCACGAACAATCATGCTCAATTTTCGCAAGTAGTTTCTAGTCCCAATCAGTAGTCCTAGCTATATGATAATTGGAACTGAGTTGCATCTATATCATGACATCCTGATTCCAAACCTGCTTGAAGACCCTGCCTCCCCCACCTCAATTATACATGAACGAATGTGTTATTTTTTTTTCACAAACAGTTTGTACTGCGGGAACAAGTGGTCTTTGACACTTTTAGTTACAATTGGTAAACATTCAGGTAAAAATATTTTCAAACTTTAATAGTGTTGTCAAATTGATGCAAATAGATTTTATACTGAAAGCGGGGTTAGCAGGCGAAACGCCAGGTTCTGGAGAATGACATACAATTTAATTTAAATCTGGGATTATATTTTTCTGTTATCATACCTTAGATGTACTAAGGACACCAAATGGTCTTGTAGGTCTTCCGGACAGCTTCAATTTCTTATTAACACCTAAAAACTCATAAGCTTTGGATAATTCTTTAGGTGACCAGATCTGTATTGGCTCAACCTGGTGTGGAGTCTGTGTCTGAATTCCGTAAGTTGCCAATAACTGCTGTAGTCGAGAGCTCTCAGCTATAAGCACCACCTGAGTGACTAGATCTGGAGGTGTAACCTGAAACAATAAAATATACACAAAACTCTCAGTCATGTCACACATTATCTTATGTACACTGAAATACTGAGCTAATCTGCCAGCTCTGCATAAAATCAATGATATCTGATGCATTTTTTGGAAAGCAATAAACTCACAAAAAAGTTAAAAGAATTAGTACTGGCTTAATGTCTGTAACCTTCATTAAGCATTGAAGAAAGTAGCAGGGTTTATTGAAATTTTGGCATGTATATGGTTTTGATTTGATTGCAACAATTTATATATAATATTTTCAAAACAAGTACATAGAAACATAAGTCAAATGCACACTGCCCTGCCATTGATTATTGAGTGGTAAGCAGTTACTGTCAAGGTGAAGGTTCTGCTGTTTATTCATGAATTATCTATACATGTACATATTTTGATTATGATATACATGTATATCTTTTATGAAATACTGCATTCAGTCCACCTGAACATAAGCAAATAACTACAATGACCTCATCTGCTGCAATCACATTGCATCTAAATGCTGCAGTTCCTATCACATTTATTGATTCATATTATGCCTATGTTTTTAAAAACTAACTTCAACCGCAACCCTTATCGAAGAAAGAAAGGCATAAAAACTTTACTGTACAGTAAAATTCTGATGCAGAAAAAAACTATTGTCTTCTTGTGAGAAAGGGCTTTATAAAATTTTCTTAAATCAAATCAAATGAAAAACAGAGGCAACTGGCAAAGGGTTAGTTTTTTTTCTTAAACTGTGTAGCATTATGGCAACTATTTATGCTAATCTAAGTGGAATCATGACCATCTGAACAGCAAACTATTCAAAAATTTAGTACATGACTCCTTAACAACCATTACCTGCAAAGTAACAATTCAAACACCTCTGTGGTTTCTGACAAGAAGATTTTTTGAAATTAACACATACTTGGCTCTGGCGGCCATGTTGAATATCTGATTGGCACCAAAACACAAATATAGTAAAGGATAACCTGCCTTACATTTCAACCAAGTTGAGTTGAAATCTGTTCAAGTTTTCTGAAAAGGATTCCCATAAAACTATGTTGCGTCAATGAAATCCTTATATTATTTAAGATTGATTATAAATAAACATACCTGAAATGAAGAATATCGTGTGCTGGTCATAGCCTTTGGACGTTCTGAAGCTGGTAGATGTCTTAAAACTGGGTCAATGTCTCCAGGATTTAATAAATTATGTGCTGAAAGTTTAAATGTTGATAAAACATCAATAAAATTAAAAGCAGTTTGTAACCATTTTCACTGTGTGAGTGTGACATTTTAACAAAATTATATGTCTTATTAAAAATTTCAGTTTTATAATGCCTGCCTGTATATGAAATGTTAATATTTTGTTCAAGCAACTCAACACTTTATCAAGCTAAGAAGTTTTTTTTGGAATTGCAAGTATATTGCAGGTGAATATGTTTAACCCCAACACATGTATCGTTTGCCTTTCCAAAGTCAGGAGTCAATGTCTTTGTCTTTCACATTAGTTTTTGTAATTATATGTGTAACATTAGCTCAAAATTTGCTTAATTTTACATACATGTATTCAGGTTTTTATTTGTTTGAATTTAACTAGTTCTCATTACAAGGAGTGGGATTCCACCCATGTTGAAGGCCCTGTCACAATCTCTAGATTCAACAATTCCCTCCATTCTAAGGTAATATGGAGTATGGTCCCCTTGATGATTACCCCATATCATTCCTTATACATATAACAAAGTACTCATTGGTTTCAAGCCAACAAGGTACCCATGGGGTTCAAGCCATCAAGGTATCAATGAGGTTCAAGCCATGAAGGTTCCCATGGGGTTCAAGCCATCAAGGTATCTATGAGGTTCAAGCCATCAAGGTATCCATGAAGTTCAAGCCATCAAGGTATCCATGAGGTTCAATCCATCAAGGTATCCATGAGGTTCAAGCAATCAAGGTACCCATGGGGTTCAAGCCATCAAGGTATCCATGAGGTTCAAGCCATCAAGGTAACCATGAGGTTTAAGCAATGGGGTTCAAGTTGGAGTGACCAAAATTGACTGTATCTAATGTCCTAGCTATATAGCTCCATAACATAATTACAAACCAGTAAAGGTTTGTACAAAGGAATCATTTGATTTAATTTTCAACGGAAAGGAATTGTGAAATTGTAATGAAATATCACCAGACACAGCAGATGCAGTACAAGGACCATATTACAGAGAGTTCAGTTGAACAAGGATTAATTAATTCTATAATTATCTTACACAATAATTGTGAGATAAAATACAAGGCTTGGCCCCACAGGAAGACACCATCAGTGTTACCCTCAGCACTTGGAAGTTTGTGTGGAGAGGATCTGTTTCTGTATACTAATTCTTCTTTGGGTACATAGTATAACATTGGAACCAGTTTACCTATTAAAAAGAAACATAATTATATTTACTGTCGGCGCAGTTCACTTCAGAAATCGTGCTTTTTCAATTTAATCATATTTCAAGCTGTTATAGATTAACCCAT